>JABCKT010006472.1:0-107453 GCA_018858115.1 Tephrocybe rancida
CTCAACTTGGCCCACTTTTGGTCCGACAGGTTCCTGTACGCGTTGAGGCTTTAGGTGGTGGCTGCGAGGCGCGTCACAATTGACGGTTGCTCGCGGAGGGCGGCGACGGAGGGCAACATTGGTAGTGAAAGCGAGAGCGAGGGCGAAAGTGGGAGGTGGTGGTGGTTGGAGGAAGAGAAGCGGGTAAGAAGTTCCGCGCATCGACGAAGCTTATATATAATAAACTCACATAATTATCTAATGTCAGGAGATATTGTCAGGACGAGACCAAAGACAAGGAACAGACAAGCTCAGTCCATCCAGTGGACACCTTGTAATGACTTGAGCAAATGACTTGAGCACAGATTGGACAAGAATTGTCCGAGTCATGAACAAGTCAAGGAGAGCAAGTCAAAAAGATCAGTGACGTCAATTGCAAAAAGGTCAAATCAGATTGGGATAAGATTGGGATATCTTATCGGCTCGATTCCTCTCGATTCACTCCGATTTGGCTTGTTTTCGCTCGTATCGGCTCGACGGACTTTTCACTGGGTGTTAATGCCGATGCTGTGGAAACATGACGTATGTAGGGTGAAAAGTCAATAGGTTATTCCACCACCACCGATCATCTGAATCATCTTTTCTTGAGCTCTACCCTCGAAAATAGACCGTGGCGACGTAGTGGGTAGAACCATTCTACGAACCATATATTCAGACCGCTTCACATCCACTAGAAGCCTGAAGAGACCTTGATAGCAAACTAGTTCGAAGCAGACACAACTGGGAACGGACACCTGTGCCGCATGCTGGAAATTTGGTCTTGAGATCATCCCGGCGGAGCGGCAGTATTTGCCTTCGTATTTCAATGTGGAAAATGGCCTCAGACGCTGACGCAATATCCCACAGGAGCAGCAACGAGTGAGTGGTGGCGGCACTGGATGGCTTGCCGAAAGCACAATTCAATGATCGGGTCCCCGGCTCCACTGGGGCCATCGTGGAGCTCGTGCATCGCCTCAGATAGCCAGCCCGTTCAGATCCTATGGTGAACGAATGGCGCCACAGTCGGGCTATTGTTATTCTGGTGGATGTCTCGCATTCTGAATTTGGCAATCGGCTCGCTCATATCCCTTATAACAGGTGCATACGTGAAATGCGCCATATCTACCAGAACCCACAATATTCCTGCCATACTGGTCAATATCGCTTGCTCGTATCATGAAATTCACTACCTTTGTTCTCGCGGCCGTTCTCGCCTCCGCAACGCTCGTTAGGCCTGTCATGGCCGCACCAGCTGCTGGAGGGCTAGAAATCGTAAGCACCTCTCCTTGCTGTTCGATACATGTGTTAATACGGCCGGTAGAGAGCTGCCAACCCCTCGCACTTTGGTCGTGCGACCCCAGGTGGAAGTGGTAGCGGAAATGCTGGAAACGGAGGTGGTGGTGGAGCAGGCGGCAACGGCGGTAATGTCAACGGAGGGAAGGGGAATGCAGGCAATGGCGGGGGCGGCGGGGGCGGCGGCAACGGTGGCGACGTCAACAACAAAAACAAAAACAACTTACCTCACAAGAACAACGGCCATGGTTCCGGCGACGACAACGGCCACGGTTCCGGCAATGGCAATGGCAATGGGCACGGTTCTAACAACGACAATGGTCATGGCTCCAACAACGACAACGGCCACGGTTCTAACGACAGTGGTAATGCTGGAAACGGTGGTGGAGGTGGAGCGGGAGGTAATGGTGGGAACGTCAACGGTGGAAAGGGTAACGCGGGCAATGGTGGTGGTGGAGGAGCTGGAGGGAATGGAGGGAATGTCAACAATGCGGGTAAAAAGTCCTGATTTTTTCACACTACTACACGGATTATTACAGATACGTCGCCCGAATATGTACTATTGAACTTCGTATTTATTTCAACTTCAGATCGTTCCAACGCTGTTCTTCTTTAGCGCCCTTCATTGTGAAGCAAACAAACGACCGGATTGTCCCCGCCATATCTTCCACTGTGGATTCGACTGTCTCGGAGGTTGGGTGGCTGGCGATTCTGTGCGGCTCATAGAGGTTGGATTGGTGGCGTTTGTCTCTCCAGTGACATCTCCTCTATCTTCTTCCGAATGCTAGGATACCTGGATCCCCAGGTAGAGGAAGTACCGGGATGGTGGCAGTGTGAACACCTGATCATTGACTTTATCTCAAGCCAGTAACTTGAAACGGCAGTAGGCCAGTCATGATACTAGGCTTGAGGCTTTGTCTCGTCTGTATTCTATTATATCAGCAACATTAGACTCAGTTTCTGTGCTATGTACTCGCCTTGGGTCCAACTACACGTCGGCCTTCGATCGGAATACTTGATCCATCCTGCCCCAACAAAGTAGAGGCGATGTACGATGAATGGGGAGAGAGATCCACAGGAGGGGGTAGAGAAGTAAGACTTCCTTATTTCGCCTATTGATAAATCAATGAAAGATACGGGGTTTCTATTTCTCAAGGCAGGATCCAGAGTCGCACTAAAGTACTGGATGACGGAGCGTTCATCACATAAGGCGAGCTGTATGCAGGCTTTTCTCGCCGATTGAAGTTTCTCCTTGAGATTCAGAGATGAAGCTATTCCCAGCCTTTCAACTTTGCGAGCATTCAAGAGGGATTGGCATTTACTAAGCAACAACCACAACCTCCAACGGTGGCACAGACGATTGCGCCGTCCGCAGCAAACTGCCTAGTAGCTGCCTAGATGTTCCTGTGGCGCCTCGAGGTATGTTTATGGGGACTTCTGTAGAGGAAGGGGTATCTGTCAGAGTAGAGCTGTGATGATAGTGATTGGCAGTTATACAGATGTGTCAACTCTGCAAACCGCGGATAACGCACGCAGCCGAGAAATTCGATATTGTGTAGAGGGTGATCGAGTCAACGTTCAAAGACAGCGGCATTGCCCCGGTTGACCACGTGGAGCGTGCGGTCCCCAGCCTCCAGGTGGCTTACATAGTAAAGAAGAACCTGCATCGCGGATGTTGATCGAGCGGGTTGAAAAGACTCTCAAGGCTGATTATCGAGTTGAACTGAATAAGAACCATGAAGGGACAAAAGCAGACCCTCGCTGGCGTTTGGGTGCTCACCCTAAATAGTTGTTGGTAACAATCACATTGACTGCACCATATAAAACTCACGGACGTGAACCTGAATCGGAGTCAAGTCAATTCTTCATGGAAAGGACGAAAACGCGACATACTGGACAGTACGTCCACAAAAGTCGCTCGAGTTGGAGACGGACGTCGACCATGCGTCCCGCTGAAAATGGAATTCGGGTTCTACATCATCCACTACCAATCGAGCCAAGATGCCGTCGTAATCTACAGTAGGCAACTATGCTCGCAATTATCGTTCGGAGATTGACTCAGAGTCGATGTGTAGTAGGACAGCTTCATCCCGGTTGGTTATCGTAATGGTGTGCTTCCCCAGACCGAGCGCACGGATGGCAAATACTGAAGCACGCTGTGCCGTCAGGTTCGGAGGCCAGGTGCTGCTATGGTACAATTCTCCGTCGATATTCGCAGCAAAAGTACCATTCGTGGAACCAAACATATTGAGAGAGAACCCATCAAAATCCCCAGAAATGGTTGCATTGAGTGCTGTGTTTGCGTAAATGACTTTCCATAAAAGCTGTTACACATCCATTAGCTCCTGTCAGAAACTTGGAGTGAAAAGTGGGCGAACTTGCTTGCAATTGCGTCGGTGGTGACACTATGCTGAGACCAAACACCGGGTGTTTGGTATGACATGAGAGGGTTTTCGTCGTCAATTGTGAATTCTGTGGGCACGTCCATCTCAACGGAAAAGCAAGAGATGTGAGAAGCGACGGAAGCCATCGTCATATTACACATCGCAGGCAGGAACATCGCGACACGCCTCGGTTTGACTTGATTGAATGGAAGTGATGATCAGTATGATGTGTGAGAGGATGATCGTCGCCGATCCGTGAGCACGCGTAGGATCTTCGTTCGATGGACCTATATTTTCTGACCCGGAACAGAAGCACAAGCGGCGGCCGCGGGACACATGAATTCGGAGTCGTTTATCGAAAAAAACTTTGACTTGGCTCGGGTGATCCCGAGAGTGCAATTGATCGTGGGAATCGACTCTTGCACGGGTCCATATTTGTCTCAGGGCCATCTTCTGACAAGTTGACCTCTTCTGCTGGCAATTGTACAATACACAACCAATTCCAGCCCTATTCACCAGACTCTATTTTGCGGTTCTACCTGGCTACGAAGTTCTGAACTTAAATTTTAAAGGAGAGATCCGATTCTTTGAATGGCTTGGGAAGGTTGGCTAACGCGCTCAGCGCTGGATGCTCATCAATCTGTCAGCACCCGAGATCGAAGTCCTTTTACTACATCCTGACAAGTGAATGGGGAAAGGCTCGACACCAGCAATTCATACTGCATAGTCTAAGTAAGCGAGATGCATGTATTGTTGTGCGTCATCTTCAAGCTCTCATCTAAAGATTGTTTCTCTCCAAGAGGCGATGAGCTCAGACATGTTCTCGCCAATTACTCCAAGAGGCTCATCCACGCTCATGCTGATCATCACTTCAAGTCAATCAAACCAGGCCGCGTGCGATATCTTGTGCTATATCTTGTGCTATATCTTGTGCTGCATCTTGTGATATATAAATTCCTTCGGTGAGCACTCGCTTCACACGGATCCCACTTTTACGCTGTAATGAGCGTACAAATCACAATCGACGACGAAAGCCCTCTCATACGATACCAACCGCCCGATGCTTGGTTTCAGCATAGTTCCATGACCGATCTAATTGCCCGCAAGTTCGTCTGTTGCTTCCCCTGAGTTTCCGACATTAAGATGCTAACGGGGACATTACAGCTTCTATGGGAACACGTATACCCAAACACAGCGACTTAACGCAACTATGTCGATGGATTTTGATGGGACCTCTATTCATGTGCTTGGTTCCACCAATGGCACCTTTATTGCAAACATCGACGGGAAAGATTACTATGCCAGCACTTTGCCTTCAAATACGGCACAAGTTCCTACAATATTCGTCATTAAGACGCTTGATCCAGGACAACACAGCATCACCCTAACGAACACGGATGAAACTGCCGTTCTGTACATTGACTACGTGAGTTAATAATTCGTACTCTCCACAATTGATGGTTCAGAGCTTACTTGCCAACTATAGGTCACATGGGTATCACACACTGCTGAGAAAAACGGCACGTTGACGCGGCTGCCAGTAGATGATGCAGAACCCGCATTCCATTTTCAGCATGATACGTGGTCGACGTCCGTTTCAAACTCAAGCGGCTTCCTGAAAGGTACTGGACAGTACGACGCGTTTTCGTTCTCTCTTTGCGTAAAGAACTGACTGGACTCCACAAGCACAACATCGACAAAAGGGGCCTTCTTCGATTTCGTGTTCACATCCGTGAGTCTTACGTTGGCTAGCGAAGTTGCGAGAAGAAATGACAGTATATGTCTAGGGTGAGCACCTGTACACCAGGGCTGAAATATTTGTGTTCCTTAGGCATTCTTTGATCATCACTAGTTGACGCCCTGAGCTTGTTCGGAACAGTTGGCCCCAATCATGGAGCATACTCAGTTCAACTTGATGATCAGCCTCAGCAGTCTTTCCGAGGCACTCAATCAACACCCACAGTACAGGCTCTTCTTTACTACATTAGCAACCTCGACCCCGGAAACCACACGCTTCACGTGGTCAACCAGGACGAAGCTGTTTTTGACGTTGACTGGATCAATCTCGCCACGATCTCGAACGCCACGGCTTCGTGCGTTTTTCTGAGAGTTGACAGCAACATCTGATCACAATTAGAATCACCGCAGCTCTATGGGGACATCTACCCCATCCACTTCAACGACGCCCACAATTGGCATACCAGGCGCCACAGCAACATCCAGACACCAGTGATTCTCCCGCAATGTCTTGTAGTAGTGTTCTATCACTAATTTATGCAAACAGGACCTCCACTGGTGCAATCATTGGTGCCTCTGTTGGGGGTGTGGTAGTTTTGTTGTTGTTGATCTCGGGAATCCTAGTAAGTGTCAAGCCCGCTTCGACCAATGTGCGCGAAGCTGAAACACTGGGTTTAGCTTTATCTAAAAATCTCAAAGAACAAATCCAATCAGCGAGCAAGGTCCGCGTCTATTTCGCCTTATACCATGAACGCACCGCCATCCAGTACTTTCCTAGAGAGTGCGACCCTGGATTCGCCCTCGAGGTCTGCAGATTACCTCGCATCTCCACTCAATTTATCACCTGGAAAGACGAGGAAGTCTTACTTTTCCAACCCCTCTCCAATAGACATCCCGCTCGCTGAAGATCCAACTCTATCGCATACGGGCTCTACCTTGTTGGGTCAGGATGGGTCAAATATCCCAGCCGTGGGCAGACGTTTGGCTGGACCCAAGGCGAGTAGATAGACACCGTTCAAGTTTATGTTGCTAATCAAAGGAATGCAGGCGAGGCGAGACGACAAGCTTGTCACCAGAAGTGGCCTACCTCGAGTTCGAACTCACGGCCTGCGCCCACAATCAGCAACGAATGCTGCCCCCACCCCCGTCGATGCGCGTACTTGGGAGTCTAGGCAACGCTCGAGAATATATTCAGAAGAGAGTGGTAATATCAGCGGAGAGCGAACCGACGTTCACGCAGCTCCTGCGAGCCGCGCAGAATCGCCAGCACCGGCATACGAGACAGTCGAATCCGCAGTGGAAGATATGCGTGAGCAATCTAGCCAACACATCAGTCCTTTATTTGGAACAGGAAATGGTGCTTCACTATGAAGGGCCTTGAAATGACGTACTCGATTTGGCATAGCGTGTCTAGGTACATGGTGTATCGAGGAATGGACAATATACGGGCGCCCTTGGGGAAATCGGGAAGACTGCTATTATTTCGGTCCTCGGAGACAGTGAGGTGTGCGATGCTTCGTACATAGGCCAAGGCTGTTCCTAGGGTATGGTGTCAGTACAGGAAACGGTGGCGGAGGTGGCGCAGGGATAACGGCAGGAATGCCATTGTGGTAAAGCTAACAGGTAGCGGTGGGGATGCTGGAGGGAATGGAAGGATGGCCAGCAATGCGGGTCAAAAGCCCTGAGCTTCCTATCTGTTGGAATATTGGATCAGGGTACGAACATTCGCAAAGCGTTTTTTCTAGCATTCACTATTGTCTTCCTTGTAATCCACGGTCATTCACGATCTCCATTTCATTTCTAATCTACGGACTAACATATTTAGTGTGCCTTGCTACTTATACTATTCTCTCTGTGCATATAGTTTCCCTCCCTTGTAGCCCAGCATCCGTTTGCCTCTCGAGCTCATCGTCAAACGATATCTTATCTTATCTTGTTGATTTACTGAACTTGCGTCGGAAGCCGGAACTTATTTTATATAGATGATTAATCGATTACAGCTCGAAAGCTTCAGAGAGAGAAGGGAAGAGGAGGACTCAAGAGTTTGGTGGAGGAAAAGCTTGGCTACGGAAGATACTGGTCAATGCAGGATCTTCCGCAACTTTACACATCGTCTCCACCAAGTCGTCTGACCTTTTTCTCAGAGTCTATCATATCAATCAGACTCACATTGACTGAGCGTAATCCGTGTCCAACCTTCACCCCCGCTGGTTTCATCGTTGGCGGCCACTTGATTCTTCGAATGTCTCAATGTTCCTAGGCATCTGTTGAGCTGATCACTCCCCCAGTGCCTGCCGTCACTGTCGCACTTGTCAACTGTCGGAAGTGGTGTGATGTAATTTGACAAGTGATAATATTATAGCCCGAGCATGGGAACGCAATCATTCCAGTAAGTACTACTTTCTAGAATCCAGAGAGCGCGCGAAGACCCGTACACCGTTGGTCTTGCGATGTACACTCTAGAGTTCCAGGCCCCGACCATACGCATGTTTCGGCAGGTCTGAAGCCGTTCATTTCTCAACCTTTCCAAATCCTCTATATCAGTGTTACACTCGGAGGGAGAGGTGATTTATATTTGTGCATCTTCTGACTTCATCAACGTTGATCATCACTCTTGCAAGTCCATCATCAAGTCAAGTCAAGCTCTTACCTGTGCCTGCAGTGATCTATATACATGGTTTAATTGCATTGAGCTCCCATCCACACAGGATCCGGCTGTACACAAAGATGAGCGTACTAATCACAATCGACGACGAAAGTCCTCTCATTTCATATCAGCCTCCTCATGCCTGGGTTCAGCACAGTGCCACCACCGATGCCGTTGTAAACAAGTTCGCTCGATTTTTCCCTCTCGATTTTCCACCTGTGCTAATAACATTATGTAGCTTCTATGGGAAAACCTTTACTCAAACACAACAGACAAATGCAACCATTTCTCTGGACTTCGACGGAGTCCCTTTCTCTGTGTTTGGTTTCACGAATGGCACTTTCGTTGCGAATATTGACGGAAAAAATTACTATGGCACAACTTTGCCTTCCAGTTCGGCACAACCTGCTGCGCTATTTAGCGTCAATTCAATCGGTCCTGGGAAGCACACTGTCACCATAACTAACCTAGATGAAGATGGCATCCTATACATCGACTATGTGAGTCAATATAGTCAATTCACTCCCCAAAGTACAGCGATTGATGCCATAGATGCAGATTACATGGATGTCGCGCATTGCCCAGAAAAACGGCAGTTCAGTGGCTAGGGTGGAAGTGGATGATACAGAGTCCCTCTTCAATTTTCAGCATGGTACTTGGTCGACGTCCGTCTCCAACTCTAGCGGGTTCTTCAGGCAAACTGGACAGTATGCCGTGTTTTCATTTCCCCTTTTCCGTAAATAATTTGACTAACCTACATTTCAAGCACGACGTCGACAAAAGGGGCGTTCTTCGACTTCACATTCACATCTGTGAGCTCCATATTGCGTGTAGTGAGGTAGCGGCTAATTTTGACATTATCTGCCCAGGGTCCGCGCTTGTACACCAGTGGCGTCATATTTTTGTTCCTGACACCTTCTTACTTTTAGTTGACGCCCTTGGCTTGTATGGAACAGTTGGCCCCGATCATGGATCGTACTCAGTCCAACTTGATGATCAGCCTCAACACTCTTTCCGAGCCACACACTCAACACCCGCAACGCGGGCTCTCCTCTATTACACAAGCCAACTCGAAGCCGGAAACCATACGCTTCATGTGGTCAACCAGGACGATGCTGTGTTTGACGTTGACTGGATCAACCTTGCCAGTGTGAATGTCACGGCTACGTGCGTTTTCTGGATTTAGAGTCTGGACGGAAACATGTGACTAATATCACCTCAGCTCTCCTGTGACAGATCCCTCGTCCACTTCGGGAGCACCCACAGCCACAAGTCCAGGCGCCATAGGAACATCTAGGTACATACCATAGGACTTATGCGGATATCTATCTTCTAGTGTTATATATCCCGCTGATCTTGCGCACATAGAATCTCCATTGGCGCAATCGTTGGCGCCACTGTTGGGGGCGTGGTGGCATTGTTACTATCGGTCCTGGTCATCCTAGTCAGTGGAACGCCCTTTCCAACCAATGCTTGCAAAGTTGACCTGCCGGAATTAGCTTTATCTGAAAATCTCAAAGGGAAAATCCAATCAGCGAGCAAGGCATCCATCTATTTCGCCTTATACTATGAACGCACCGCCATCCAGTACTTTTCTGGGGAGTACAACCCTGGATTCGCCCTTGAGGTCTGCAGATTACCTCGCATCTCCACTCAATTTATCACCTGGAAAGACGAGGAAGTCTTACTTTTCCAACCCCTCTCCAATAGACATCCCGCTCGCTGAAGCAACTCTATCGCATACAGGCTCTACCTTGTTGGGTCAGGATGGGTCAAATATCCCAGTCGAGAGCAGATGTTTGGCTGGCCCCAAGGCGAGTAGAGACACTGTTCAAGTTTACATTTCTAATTAAAGGAGATGCAGGCGAGACGAGACGACAAGCTTGTTGCCAGAACTGGCCTACCCCGAGTTCGAACTCACAGCCTACGCCCACAATCAGCAACGAATGCTGCCCCCACCCCCGTCGATGCGCGCACTTGGGAGGCTAGGCAACGATCAAGAATATACTCAGAAGAGAGTGGTAATATCAGCGTCGAGCGAACCGACGTTCATGCAGCTCCTACGAGCCGCGCAGAATCGCCAGCACCGGCATACGAGACAGTCGAATCCGCAGTGGAAGATATGCGTGAGCAACCCAGCCAACACATCAGTCGTTTATTTGGGACAGCGAGTGGTACTTCACATTGAAGGGCCTCGAGATCACGTGTTCGATTTGGCATAGCGTGTCTAGGTACATGGTGCATCGAAGAATGGACAACATACGGGCGTCCTTGAAGAGATCGGGAAGAAGACTGCTATCATTTCGTTCCTCGGAGCCAGTGATTTGTGCAATATTTCGTACATAGGCCCAGGCTGTTCCCAGCGTACTGTATAGTGTCAATACAGGAAACGGTGGCAGAGGTGGCGCAGGGATAACGGCGGAAATGTCATTGCGATAAGCTAACAGGTGGCGATGGAGGGAGCTGGAGGGAATGGAAGGATGGTCAGAAATGCGGGTAGAAAGTCCGAGCTTCCTATCTGTTGGAATATTGGATCAGGGTACGAACATTCACAATATGTTTTTTCTGGCATTCACTATTATCTTCCTTGCGATCCACGGTCATTCACGGATCTCTACTCCATCTATACTCTACGGACTAACATATTTGGTGTGCCTTGCTACTTACAATATTCTCTCCGTGTATATAGTTTCCCTCCCTTGTTGTAGTTCAGCATCCGTTTGCCTCTCGAGCTCACCGATGTCAAACGATACCTTATCTTATCCTGTTCATTTGCTGGACTTGCGTCGGAAGCCGGAACTTATTTTATATGGATGATTAATCTATTACAGCTCGAAAGCTTCAGAGAGCGAAGGGAAGAGGAGGAAAGACTCAAGAGGTCGGTGGCGGAACAGCTTGACCCGGAAGATCCCGGTCAATGCAGGATCAAGTTCCGCAACTTTACACATGGTCTTTACCTAGTCGTCTGACCTTTTTCTCGTCCATCATAGTATCAATCAGACTCACCTTGACTGAGCGTAATTCATGTCCAACCTCCACTCTCGCTGGTTTCATCATTGGCGGCTATTTGATTCTTCGAATGTCCCAATGTTTCTAGGCATTTGTTGAGCTGATCACTTCCCCAGTGCCTGCCGTCACTGTCGAACTTGTCAGCTGTCGGAAGTGTGGTGATGCAATTCGACAAGTGATAATATTATAGCCCGAGCATGGGAACGGAATCATTCCAGTAAGTACTACATTCTAGAATCTAGAGGCGCGCGAAGACCCGTACACTGTTTGTCTTGCGATGTGCACTCTGGAGTTCCTGGCCCCGACCATGTTTCGGCAGGTCTGAAGCGAATCATTTCTCAACCTTTCTGGCAAACCCTCTGTATCAATGCTACGCTTGGAGGGAGAGACAATTTATATTTGTGCATCTTCTGACTTCATCGACGTTGATCATCACTCTTGCAAGTCCATCATCAAGTCAAGTCAAGCTCTCACCTGTGCCTGTAATCTATATACATGGTTCAATCCCTTTGAACTCCCATCCACACAGGATCTGCCTGTACAGAGATGGGCGTACTAATCACAATCGACGACGAAAGCCCTCTCATTTCATATCAGCCTCCTGATGCCTGGGTTCAGCACACTGCCACCACCGACGCCATCGTAAACAAGTTCGCTTGATTTTTCCCTCTCGATTTTCCATCCATACTGATAACGTTATGTAGCTTCTATGGAAAAACTTTTACTCAAACACAACAGACAAATGCAACCATTTCTCTGGACTTCGACGGAGTTTCTCTCTCTGTGTTTGGTTCCACGAATGGCACCTTTGTTGCGAGTATCGACGGAAAAAATTACTATGGCACAATTTTGCCTTCCAGTTCGGCACAACCTGCTGCGTTATTTGGCATCAATTCACTCGGTCCTGGGAAGCACACCGTCACCATAACTAACCTAGATGAAGATGGCATCTTATACATCGACTATGTGAGTCAATATAGTCAGTTCATTCCGCAAAGTACAGCGATTGAAGGCATAGATGTAGATTACATGGATCTCGACCATTGCTCAGAAAAACGGAACTTTGGCTAGGGCGGTAGTGGATGATATAGAGCCCCTCTTTAATTTCCAGCATGGTACTTGGTCGACGTCCGTCTCCAACTCTAGCGGGTTCTTCAGGCGAACTGGACAGTACGCCGTGTTTTCATTTCCCCTTTTCCGTAAAATAATTTGACTTACCTACAATTCAAGCACGACGTCGACAAAAGGGGCATTCTTCGACTTCACATTCACATCCGTGAGCTCCGTATTGCGTGTGGTGGGGTGGCGGCTCATTCGACATTATCTGCCTAGGGTACGCGCATGTACACCAGTGGTGTCATATTTTTGTTTCTGACACCTTATTTTTAGTTGACGCCCTTAGCTTGTTTGGAACCGTTGGCCCCGATCATGGATCGTACTCTGTTCAACTCGATGATCAGCCTCAACAGTCTTTCCGAGCCATACAGTCAACACCCGCGGTGCAGGCTCTCCTCTATTACACGAGCCAACTCGAAGCCGGAAACCATACGCTTCACGTGGTCAACCAGGACGATGCTGTGTTTGACGTTGACTGGATCAACCTTGCCAGTGTGAATGTCACGGCTACGTGCGTTTTCTGGATTTAGAGTCTGGACGGAAACATGTGACTAATATCACCTCAGCTCTCCTGTGACAGATCCCTCGTCCACTTCGGGAGCGCCCACAGCCACAAATTCAGGCGCCACAGGAACATCTAGGTACGTACCACAGGACCTATGCGGATGTCTATCTTCTAGTGTGATACATCCTGCTGATCTTGCACACATAGAATCTCCACGGGCGCAATCGTTGGTGCCGTTGTTGGGGGTGTGGTGGTGGTGGCATTGCTGCTATTGGTCTCGGTCATCCTAGTCAGTGGCACGTCTTCTTTAACCAATGCTCGCCAAGTTGAAACGCTGGGTTTAGCTTTATCTGAAACTCTCTGGAAGAAAATTCATTCGGCGAGCGAAGCCTGCATCTATTTCGCCTTTTACCATGAAGGCACCGCCATCCAGTACTTTCCCGGAGAATACGACCCTAGATTCGCCCTCGAGGTCTGGAGATTACCTTGCATCTCCCCTCAATTTATCACCTAGAAAGGCGAGGAAGCCTTACTTTTCCAACCCCTCTCCAACAGACATCACGCTCGCTGAAGATTCAACTCTATCGCTTACAGACTCTACCTTATTGGGTCAGGATGGGTCAAATATCTCAGTCGAGAGCAGACGTTTGGCTGGAGCCAAGGCGAGTAGATAGACACTGTTCAAGTTTACGTTGCTAATCAAAGGAATGCAGGCGAGGCGAGACGACAAGCTTGTTACCAGAACCGGCCTACCCCGAGTTCGAACTCGCGGCCTGCGCCCACAATCAGCAACGAATGCTGACCCGACACCCGTTGATGCGCGTATTTGGGAAGTTAGACAACGCTCAATTATATATCCAGAAGAGGGGAGTATCAGAGGAGAGGGAAATGACACCCGTCCGCCCCCTACGAGCCGTGCAGAATCACCAGCACCAGCGTACGAGACAGTCGAATCTGCAGTGGAAGATATGCGCGGACAATCTGCTCATCATTTCAGTCGTTTATTCGAGACAACTGGTGCTTCACAATGATGAGCGCCAGCATGCTACGACGGACTCGACGTTGGGATAATGTGTCTAAGTACATACTTAGTGTATCGAAGAATGGACAAATGGAGGTGTACCCATAGAAAGAATCGAAAAGGCTGACATTTCGACAGTGCCGGTAATGTGTGCAATGTTCCTCAGGCTGAGGCCGCTTGCTCGAGCCAAAGGTGTCAGCAAAGGAGTGCAAGGGCGTCGAGGATGGTCATGGTCTGACATATGTATTGATTAATGGGTCTTGATACAGTATGTAGAATACGACTTCCCAAGTAATGGCTGGAATGCCGCCCAACGATAGATATTTGTATGTTAGGAATTGCACTTGTCCTCGGGCTTTTCTACACTGCAATTATCGGTGTCCCCTTCTGTGACACTACTTGAAGAGTCATACGGCACCACAACATCTTTAGTTATCGTCAATCGAGGCGACAGAGGGCTCTTGATCGAGGAGACTGAATGACGCTGAGTGTCTTCGGGTTTCCCTACACTGCTACGATCAGTGTCGTCTCTTGCGACGCTGCTTGATGAGCCATACGACACCTCGACGCCCCTAGTTATCGTCATTTTAGGCGACGGGGGGCTCTTGATCAAGGTGACCGAGTGGCGTGGAGTGTCATCCCCTCTCTGAGAGTGAACGATGATTAGGTTGAAAGTAATTCCCTATCGTTCCACGTCAGGATCGATTCTTCCGGGAGGCGAGAGGCTTACAATGATTTGAATAATCTACGAAACGAATCAAGAGCTGACAATGTTACGACCGGAATTAGGAACTCACGACACGTTGAACGGCGAATTGACTGGTGGGGACAAACAGATAGACCACCAGTAGCGCAACGAGAGATGTCGTGTATATAAGACCAGCCTCGATAGTGACTCTGATAGCCCTAGAAAGTGGGTCCTGCTTGCTTCCTGGGCTGGAAAATATGCGGAATTGCGACGACCCCTTCTTGACGCCCCATATACGAGTTACAATGAGTAATGATGTGACGAGGTTTGTGGTCATCGCCATGGCATAGAAAATTATGATGAGGGGCGTTAAGTGGCTTGCGTGACTGGTCGATGACGACTTTATTCCAAGGATGGCCGCTGAGATGCCAAATGCTATGGGCGAAAGACTTGAGTATTCGGAGAATTCGGCAAGTGTAGCTCACGCACATAGCCCGGTGGCAGAAGTAATACTTGAGGCAGCTATTATGCTGATCCGCCTGTTCCACACGAGGAAACAGCGGTATATCTATTGGAGCGGGTTAATTTGGAAGGGAGATGATTTGATGAAGCGCACCAAGATCGAATCACCAAGCCAGGTCTGTACAACATAGAAACAAAAAGACGAGGTACTCCACCACTGGAAAGTGCCAATGACTGCCCTTGGATCTCTATAATAATATAGCGATACAAGATGGTGGACTTGAATGACGGAGTCGGCGGTCGAGATGCAGAACATAGCCAAGGCTATGCACGCCCTCAGCCAGGGGAGGGTTTTCAAAGGGCGGAAAGTGCCACCGACGATGACCAAAGCTGACATGCAGGCGACAAATGAAATGATGTTCATCCCTGCGTCCAAGTCAGAGACCGGGAGATTGCTAGAATCTTGAGCCATGCTTACCATATGCCGTTGCCTGCAGAAATGTGGTGATGATGTGCGCTAGCCTCTGCGAATGGGTCACCATAAGGTAAGGAAACAAATTGGTGGGAGCCAAAAGAACTCAACGGCGAGGTCATGTCTCGTCTATGATCGAGGGGGCCTCGGCCTCGTCCCCAAAATTGCACTCGCAATGCATCCCAGTCCAAACGGCTTGTCGAGGTCTGGCGGAATTAAACCATAGTCATAGCTCTGGTGCTTGATTCTTGGGGGGCTTGGCGGTGGGCTGGTCTACTCGTAGGTCTTGAGCGGGAGTTAAACCCCTGATCACGCCGAAGTCGACCGCGGCTGCAAAAGGAAGCGTGTTATTTGGATCCAAAGGTCCAGCCTAACTTATCAGTGATCTGGCCCAAAGCAGTATGTTGAGATCATTTTATATTTCTCAGATTTTGACCGTCAAGGTCTTCCTCCTCTGCTATGGCTTCGTCTTCAGCAACATCACGAGCAGGTTCTTCTAACCCCAGCAAAAAGCCCCAGCGGAAAGGTCAAAAGGCTCCACTGCAGAAATCAAAAGTCAAGAAGGTGTCGGAGAGGCAGAAATTGGAAGCACTAGAACGCAATGCTATGACTTTCGTGAGCCATTGAAATCATTGGGATTTTACTTCATTAAAGAATTGAAAAGGAGCCGCCAGAGGATCTAAAACTCTTCTCTGATCTCCCTATTTCTGACAATACAAAAAAAGGTGAGTTAATCCTCAAGCCTGACCTGGGCTGAGAATCATGTCTGCTTAGGGCTTAAGAAAGCTTTCTTCCTCAACATGACGGACATTCAAGCAAAAAGTCTTCCAGTGTCGCTGAAAGGAAAGGACGTCCTTGGTGCGGCCAGGACAGGAAGTGGAAAGACGCTCGCATTTCTTGTTCCAGTGCTCGAAATTCTTTACCGACGGAAATGGGGTCCTGCGGATGGGCTAGGAGCACTCATCATATCGCCGACGCGTGAGCTGGTAGACCTAGAATGCATCTTCCCCCCATGCTTTATTCAACTAACAGCTTTCAGGCAGTGCAAATATTCGAAGTGTTGCGTTCGATTGGTGGACAACACTCTTTCTCAGCTGGGCTAGTCATCGGTGGAAAAAACCTGAAGGACGAAAGCGAGAGATTATCGCGCATGAACATCCTAGTAGCTACTCCAGGTCGGTTGCTGCAGCACATGGATCAAACTGTGGGGTTCGCTGCTGACAATCTACAGATTCTCGGTGAGTCCTTTATGGATGCCCATGTCAACTTCTTCATTTACATGCTACGCAAGTTCTCGATGAGGCCGACCGAATACTCGACATGGGTTTCTCGAAGACGTTGTCCGCGCTGTTGTCGCATCTACCCAAATCTCGCCAAACGCTCCTCTTTTCCGCCACACAAACAGAATCCGTTAGCGACCTAGCGCGGCTCAGCCTTAACAACCCGGTTTCTGTCGGCCTGGAAGAAACAGCCCATGCCACGACATCTAAAAATCTCGAACAGCACTATGCTCTTTGCGAACTCGACAAAAAACTTGATCTCCTGTGGAGTTTTATCAAGACACACCTCCAATCCAAAGTCCTCGTATTCATGTCAAGCTGCAAGCAAGTCCGATTTGCTTTTGAGACGTTCTGCAAGATGCATCCCGGTATCTCGCTCCTCCAACTACACGGAAAGCAAAAACAAACAGCTAGGATTGCCATGTATAATAAGTTCACTTCCTCCTCACACGCAGTTCTTTTCGCGACCGACATTGCTGCTCGTGGCCTCGATTTCCCTGCAGTCGATTGGGTTCTGCAAATGGATGCTCCGGAAGATGCCGACACTTACATTCATCGAGTAGGACGCACAGCTCGATACGAGAGCAAAGGAAAGGCTCTACTTTTCCTCATGCCGAGCGAGGAGGAGGGTATGAAGGCAGCCCTACAAAAGAAGAATATAGAAGTGCAAAAGATCAAGATTCGTGCTAGCAAGACGCACAGCGTCGAGAATCAGCTCCAAAACCTCGCATTCCAGGATCCAGAAATCAAGTATCTGGGCCAGAGAGTGAGGTCTTGTTATTTAGGGTCTGGCACCATGCTGACCTATCTGTATCCAGGCGTTTGTGTCGTATCTTCGTTCGGTACATCTTCACAAGGATAAGTCGATCTTCAAGGTCAACGAGCTTCCCGTACAACGATATGCGGAGTCGCTTGGGCTACCCGGGGCACCAAAGATCAAGTTCTTGGATAAGGATATCGCGAAACATAAGAAGAATGCTTCAAGAATAGTCGAGGCGGCGCGCGCAGCGGCGGTAAAGGAGAGGGAGGAGGAGGAAGACTCGATAGCCAGTGACGAGGATGGTGACGCGCCGTCAGAAGATTCCGACGGGGATGAAGAAAGTGAGAGCGAAGCCGGCGAGACCGAGGGCGCGCCAAGTGGAGTTGTCAATACATCCAAGGTGAGTTGGATGTGGGCCTTGTCTTACTCACTCCGAAATTGACTCTTAACTTCTAGAACAATGGCGTACGGACCAAGTATGACCGCATGTTCGAGAGGAAGAATCAGGGCGTCTTATCAGAACATTACTCGAAACTTGTCGATCATGAGCCTGACGATGGCGATGACGACGACTTCATCACCCTTAAACGTGCCGACCATGCCCTCTCCGACGAAGACGCACCTCTGGACCCCGGCGACCTTTCTAAGCGCAAACTAAAACTCGGAAGGGCCAAGCAGGCGATTGTGAAAAACGGGCTCCCCAAGAAACTCATCTTCGATGACGACGGCAAGGCGCACCAAATGTACGAACTTGCCGAAGCGGACGACTGGTACAAGTCGAAAGGAGGCCTTGCGGGTGCACAGGCGGAGGGTCAGAAATTCGCAGCAGACGAGCGGGGAAAGATGAGGGTTGCGGATGTCTTGGACAAGGAGGAGGCCAAGGAAAAGAAAAGGGAAAAGAAGCGAAAACGGAAAGACAGGGAAAATGGCGAGGTATGTATCCTTTTCTGGCCAGTACACCTCCGCTCATGGAGTGACTATAGACGATGGACGATGGCAAAAGAGCTCAAGCGGAGCTTGCCCCGCTATCAGACGACGATGGTTATGTCTCGCCAGAGTTCGCTCTCCCAGATCTGTCTTCCGACTATGAAGAAGATATGGCTCCTCCCCCCTCGAAACGGAGTAAGCCCTCTGGCCGTCGGAGTGGGAACATCGATGGGAACACGGTTGAGGATGACGAAGAGTTGGCGTTAAGGCTCTTGCGGAGATAGCCGCCTTCGATTCCTCTTACTAGCAATATTGAGCGCTGAAGTTTTCCCGAGCTTCACGTTATCACTGGTTCCGACATGCCCATTCGTCCACATGCCGCTTTATCCCCCCCCAGTTATGGATGTTGGGAGGACCGTGCAACTTTTACAAGGTTGAATGCCACAATTGTGATTCCAGAGTGCTTGTGGAGGCTAATAAATCATAGTAATATTACCGCAAGTTAAGGTGAAGGTACTATGCGCCATAGGGTACTACTGCCTTGAAGCTCACCCATAAAATCAAATGATAAGAAGGAGGAGAGGCATGAGACGTGCTTCTGACGTGGCTCTGGTCCACCCAGTACCTTATCGAGTCCGGAACAAGGTGCTCTGCAGCTGAGGAAATTCGTTGGCCAGCTGCCATACTGCTAAGGCCCCAATCGCTTGCGCCACTTTAAGCCGATTATGAATATGCCCACCACTCAAGAAAGGTACATGGCAAATTAATCTGAGTATGTTTTCGGCCCTGAAACGCTATGCTTGACGAACTTGACTTACCAGGCGTGGAGTGTAGTAGATTGGCACGTCGATTAGACATAACCCTAATATCCTCCCCGGCACAGGCCGTATCTTCTCTCACCCGTGACGGAGGTTCTTCTAATTTTGCGTGCCCTTTAGTGTCATGTACCTATGACTCTGGTGCTTAGGTGGTTGAATCAAATCGGCATGTGAGCCAAGTCATTGATAGTTAGGTCAACGTGCAGGTCTAGGTTCGAGTGCTAGAGATCAATCTTGATTTGAAGGAGCTCCTCAAAGGGGGGAGGGGGATCCCGCGCTATGTCATTGTACACGTTTTGTGTGTCGTTTAGAGCATTGGCATGTACAACGAGATGGCCCCTGGGCAGCGCGCTGCGACCTGTGTAGGAACTGCGGCTACTACACAGTTGAGGCCAGAGCGCACTTCAAGAAACCGAATCATGATGCATGATGTACGCGGCATGTCACCCGCCGAGACATCACTGATATCTTCTGGAAGATACACAGGTTCACAGCGCTTTCAAACAGAAAAGAAGACTGCCATCCCCCGTGGCCTAGCAAATCCCGACATCGTTCTTAAGAGAGCTATTTTGACCCTACCTTGACTCAGAGGCTTCCACTCTTTGGGAAGCGAGAGAATTCCGTGTTAAAAGCGTCAGCGGCCAGGGAAGAATAGGCACAGTTTCCATTGAACCCTGAGGCATGGCATGGCACATCAGAATGTGATGTCGGCATGTGCACACTCATGCTGGCGATGCTCCCACTGGCATGGGCGTGGCTAAAGTTCTGATCATGAATCACACACGATTCAGATCAACGGGACGGTGAATCTATTTATTTAGCAAGGTGATTTTGCATTCTATGGAAAATAAAGAGACGTCCGAGAAAGCTTTCAATGGCCCACTCACTGCCCTCATACTGATCCACTCTGAACGGAGATGAGACTCTAGCGCTTTGTTATCGCATCCAGTCTCTCAGATCGATATCTATATTGTCACATGTCGCTTAAAAGTGAGGGACAGACAAATTATTTTCTCAAACAGATGGATTAAAGAAGTTGAAGAAGTATGACACATGTGCCGTCCTAACGTAAGTTCGTGCTACGATTCGGGGTCTCGTGAAACAAAATGGGGGGGCTTCTCTTTGGTGGCGGCCGGGGGCACAAACGCCGCACCTGGCCTGAGGCGATCGCCTGGTTCTCACTGTTTCCTAATGTACCCACCTATAATACAGCGATCTCACTTTAGGAAGGTGCACAGGTACAGTCGAACAAGGACAGAGTGAAACGTGGCCCCGGTGAGAAACTGGAGGATAAAGAGATTGTACAAGGCACTAACGTCCAGCACACGTGCGTTTCAAATGTGGTCCCAACTTCCCATGGTCTCTGATTTTTCTCTGGCCTGGCTGTGGGTGGAAAACTCCTACAGCCTACTGCGTTACTGACGGCAGCACATGCGGTGGAGATCCCCAGTGAGGGATTGTAGGAGAATTCAGAGTCCGTATAAGTGACAAACACACCAGATGCCTGCCAAATGTACTTGAAATTGGCCATCAAAGTCATTTTTAGTGGGCCAGTCGATGTTTGAGGAGTCGCCACAGTAACGGCGAACAAAGTGATGGCACAGACCGACCCCGAGAGAACAAAAATTTCGAAATCTTATCTGATCAGATCAGTTCTTCACAGAGATCTCATCCATCAGGGATCCGTATTGAAAATGATCTACCCCATCCTCATTTCCTACTCGCGATACAGATTAGGTAGAGTCAAATTTTGGAAAGTGCGTCAACCAAACGTTCGTATCAATTATCAGCAAGGCAATGTCCAACAAGATGATGAGCCCTTGGTATGACTAGATATGGTCTGACCTGCCTTGCCATCTTTTTCTTCTCACGATCCCCTCATCTAGTAGGAATATCTTGATCGATCCGTTTTCCTGATGACCTTGTTTCCCTCTACCAAGAAGTTCAATTTGCCGCCAATATCCTTCAAGCCCGATACAACAGTGTGTAGTCCTTCACTCCTCCATTTGCATGAACACGAACTCTAAATACCCCTGTGCATGGTTTCAAGCTCAATGCATGGAATTGGCCTGGAACGTCAGGGCTGGGTGTGCGTTTCGTACCATCGTCTGCGTTTCGACACGAAGTGCAATTAATACCTTACAAGGACTTTATTTTGGCTATAGGCATAGCCTATTAGGCTTCGTGTCCGCTCTGTCCTCTCCATCTTAAAGATACACGTAAGTCATAAATTTTCTGGGAATGACAACGACCGTGACATTGCAACAACGCGACCGAGAAGATCAGCGGGGATGTTCGTGTTCCGCTGGGATGCGGCCACGCTCTAAGATGGTATTTCGATGTTAAATACTCTCACCGTCTTGAAGAAAAATGACACGGACGTGTATTAATCAGGCTATCATAAAAATGAGTGGAGACTGTAAGAGTATATCTATGTCGTCACGACTGAGGTGAGCTTTTGTTATATTTTAGGGGTTTGAAACATCTTGACACTTTGCTTTGAGTATGAAGATGCCTGGGATCGGGTTATGGTTATTCAGCATTTTTCGACGCCTCTCAGTGGACTCCTTACTTCAGGTGGCGTGGCGGTCATCGTCTACTTTGGGGTCCATGCGCTGACCGTCACGTTCCGCCCTATCCCTATCAAAACCTAAGCTGTCGATTAGGTTAGGCGACAGGACAGGCTCACCGTTGTTCCCTCCTACGCTGAACCTGGAGCCACGCCACGAACGCCCACCGTCTATTCAAACCCATCGTTGACATTATGGCTTTGAGGGAAAGCCCTGATAATCGATGTGAGACTTCTTGTGTAAATGGCAACAAGAAATACTTACTGAATACCATTGTAGGATGAATGAGGCTACGAAGAGGACTGAGGTTAAAGAGGATAAACGTCGACCTTTATATAAAATTTTCATCTGTTTCCCATGCATTTAGATCACCGGCCTTCGATTGTTACTTGTGTCAGCTATTCATACAATGAAGTTATTAACTTAGAACCAATAGAAGTAAGTCTTGGAAGGCACCCCATCACTGAGCAAAGGTCACCCAACCTCCAGTGAAGCCCATTGGCGCCAAAAACTGGGGCCCAAGGTACCTCTCCATGACCAGCAGTTTGGAAAAAAAAAAAGCAAGTCTGCGCACCGAGAAGTCAACTTGTTGCCCAGGGACAATAAGGTTCAATGTTCAAAGATCATGATCGTTGGCAACTCTCATCAGATTTCGACGGAGCCATGACGGGCACACCATATTAGCTATTACGGTTAGGCTGCCTTGTTTTAAACATAGCGTTCCATCGAAGGGACTCGGTAAAGCGCGACTTTCGATTGTCCCGTTCAGTTTAGCAAGCCAGTTCGACATTAAGGTTCAATTATGGGAGACACTGATGATTGGTCCAGCACGATTCCTATGTATTCAGACTTCGAAGACCGAAAGACAAGAATAGGGTACAGTGGTATACAACATGCGAAGGGTACAAGATACAAACTATATATACGTACATACAAAAAGACCTGGGCTACATATCGTACATAGGAGGAATAAACATTTGGTGAGATGAAACGAAAAGATCAAGAATAAGACACGGCGTGAGGCTAATTGTCCGGGGTTATGGCGAGAGTACAACTAGAAGAATACAAGAAAGCAAAAGGCGTTCGGCGGATATGATCCTGGGTAGATGGGGTACAAATTTAGACAAAAAGCGACGTATCGAGGCCTTTCGAGAAGTCGATGACGACGATCTTGTGATCGTGGGACGTGCTATTTCAAGGGTATGAATGTGGAGAGTTTCAGGTTCATTTATATTCACTCACCTAACAATCCTAGATGCATCGAATTTAACGTCAAAGATATGACTCGTGTGGGTGTTCTTGAACTCTCGGATCAGGTTGCCTGCGCGTCCCGGCTCCCAATAAGTACGTGCCTGATGCCAGATACGCGCGATAGATGGAACTTACCGCTGTCAAAGTCCCACAGCTTGACAGTCTTGTCATAACTCGTACTCACGAGTCTTCCACTCGTGGGGTCAAAGGCTAAGGCGCGGACAAGACCGTCGTGCCCCACAAACGCACGTAAGCACTCCCCGGTGAGAGCGCTCCATATCTTGATCTTGCACTCGGTCCCAGAGACAATATAATCGCCCTAAAAATCACGATGCTCAATGGTGGGCGAGCCAGTCAGGCATCATGGTACACACCTTGAACTCAATGCACGCAAGGCCGCGCTCCTGTACTTCAAACGTGCGGATCCTCTCTCCACTGGCGATGTCCCACATTATCATCTTCCCTTCGCCGCTCGCGCTGACCTGACAAGTTGTTCGTTCGCATCAACAATGGCCACACGTTTCTGTGATTCATAGCTCACCACACGTCCACTTTGCAATCCAATGGAGTTGACAGGCCCATCATGGCCTCTCAGCATCCTAGACATCTTAAGTGTTTTGCGATCCCAGACCCGAACCACCGAGTCCTTCGAGCTGCATAAATCAGTCAGCACATGCGCCACAAATTTGGGGTTGTGGGTTCGGCTTCGCGAGGTCACGTGGGTAACACCGAGCCGAAGCTGATGCCGATCCAGTCTGGTGGGGGATGTAAACTCACCAGCTCACGATCCAGTTGTCGTCGATGCGCAGATCGAGAACACCGCCTGCATGCCCGCGGAGCACGGTTCGCAGCTCTCCTTTGACTTCGCGATCGCCGCGCCCAACGCGTGCGCCGGTTCGCAGGTTCCAAACACAAATTGTGCAGTCCGAGCTGCCGCTGACCATGAAGCCCTGCTTTGGCGTCCGCTTCCTGCCATCCCCGCCGTTATTCTCGCCCGAGTCCCAGTCCGCGCTGAACTTGAGACATAGCACGCTCCCTGTGTGCCCGCGCACCTCCCCATCGGTCAAATCTAGAGGCGTGTTGAAGCTGCCCAGTATCCGCCCATCCTTGACGCTCCAGACTTTGATGGTCCGGTCACGCGAGCCCGTAATGATACGCTTCGAGTCGAATTCGAGACAGTACACGCTGTCTTTGTGGCCCGAAATAGACATGATTTGCGGTGCATATGGCACCATCTTCGGCGCTTGGCACAACTCAAAGTATGGGTGTGGGCGTGGTCGTGGAACTGCTCGAGACGACTGTTCAGTGGAACCAGGAGGCGTTGCGGGCTTTTTGGGTTTGGGTTTGAGCTTGGGCATAAGTGCAGTCCCATCCCAACGCCGGTCAAGCTCCAGTCGTGTGCGATATAGTGCATGCCAGTCTAGCTGTAGTGGGGCGTCTTTGAGGTGCTTCGGCCGCGCCGGGGCAGGAGGCGTAAGGTCCAGCCGGCGAGGAAGGGTGGGAGGTGTCCGCTGCAAAGGAGTCGGAGATCGCGACAGGGACCCACTAGGTGGTAGAGCAAGGAAGCGGTGGGGACTAGGCCGCGAGGGTGGCGTGGATGAGGAAGAAGGGGTGGAAAAGGGGCCGTCACTCGTGAAGAACCTTTTTGCCCTGCGTTTCTTTTTTGGTTCGCTGACGGCTTGATTGAGAGGCGGAGGTAGCGGCGGGTCCAAAGGCTGCCAAAGTGCACTGTCGACAGGAGAATTTCGATTCCACCTTATAGTGGGGCAACGTGAGCCTTGGCGGGCGAGGTCCACTTTCCAACGAGCGAGAAACAGAGCGCGCCAGACGGTGTTGTCTGTGGCCAGGCCTCGCCAGGTATGTGAGACCAGTCCACAATTTAGAACAGCGGGTAATGATGAAGATAGGTGTGTGAATATGTGCAGCGCGAGCTCGGGGGGAAGGAGGGCGATAATGTCTGTTATTGTATGCATATTAATGTTACGCTCAGAGCTGAGATATGCATTCAAGTACGCACCTATGCCCGTTACTGCACGTGATCCGTAGGAAGAGTCAACGAAGAAACATGCTTCGTCGTCGATAGCGATGAGCTCACCCTCCTCACCGTCGAGAGGGTCGAGCTCGCTGTAGTCAATTGAATCATCAAAGTACCTCCCCCTGGCCCTCTGTGAACCGTAGCTGTAGATATACGAGTTGTAGGGCAGTCGTGGAGGTGAAAAGACATCCCAGATGCGGGGTAAGATGCCTTTTAGAGGCGTGCGATATGGTGTATATGCACCAGGGTCGTATTGCACAAAAGAAAAGGTAGACGAATCGACAGTAGGCGTTGGTGATGATGGGCGCGTAATTGTATCAGCGCGTGGAACGGCGAGAGGAGCTCCGTCGACAAGCTCCGGGAGATCGGAGGTTGTAAGGAATGGCGAGCCAAGGACGGAGGTGAGGAGGTGGGAGAAGCCAGGATGAGAGGAATGGCGGCGGTGACGGTGGCTATGAGGCGTTGACGTTGTAATGGTTGTCGTCGACATCGCGGGGGACAACGCCGACGTCGTGCAAGACAGCGACCACGCCTGGTTTTGTTGTTGTCGAGTTGAGTCACGTGCCAACCTCATGGCGATAAGATGAAATTGGCTTGGCAGGCAGCCTGTCAACTCAACTTCTTCGATCCATCGACCTGTTTTACGACATTCCTCTGTAAATGTATCACAACCACGTAGCAACGCTGTTCGATCCTTGCTCCCAACGAGACCGAGCCCGAAGCTTCCTACAAAGTCATCCGGTGCTCGCGAGGATCAGGGACTGAGGGTCAGGACCCTCCACGCAGTTCATACTTCTGAATAACGAGAAGGTTGATACAGATGGTACTTCAAGGACGAGTTTGCATCACATCGTGACATTTTCTGATTTCTTGGAAGAAACTTCAAGTCCAGATGTCCCATGAACATTTTTTGATGCGAGAGCATAGATGAATCAATGAACTTCCCTCGGATGACCTGGCCCTCGCCTCTCCATCGACCTCGCACGCCCCATCATAGTCTCCAACATGTACGGGAGACATGCTTGGAGCGAGTAACAGTGATCGATCCAGTCTCCAACTGCCCAGAGGCCCTTCGTCAAGTTTGCACTGTTGAGCCCCTGTTTCGACCCTGCAAGCGCCGATCTTTCTTGGAAATTAAATAACCGATAGAGCGCCACAACAGTCTGACCATTCTGCAAGCGACAGGAGAAGGGTGATGGCTGGCGGACACCGTGCATTTAGGGCATCGATGTCGCACTGTCACGCGGCGACCGCAAGATACCATCCAACGTTTTTCATTGTCATCTTGATCTTGTACCGCCTTCCACGCTGTTTTCACGAAGGGAACAAGGCGGCGGTGCATCGATACCCAGGTGTAAAATTCATATTGATTTATATACTAGCATGATGTAAAGGAGAAATACAGATGTACGACTTGATGCAACGCGAGGTTGCTGAAGTAGGTGGAGCTAAACTAGGGGATACACTTACGCAGATACTAATACTTACAATGTACGATAATAACAGGAGCAAGGGGGGAAGGATAGTGGATAGGCAATGTGCTGTGATGAATGAATGAATGTGTTGTTGCGGAACAGGGAGTGTGGATCATCAATAGTGGAATGTTGGGTTTGCAAAAAAGACTGCCGAGTCATCACCGGCCAACGTCATGACGCGCTCGAATTGTTGCTGAGGCGGGACCATGTTGGTCGTCTCCGCCTCCTGCCCCTGCGTCGTCACCTGGGCAGGAGTCTTCTTCTTGCGCGGGCGAGATACCGCCTGGGTTTCAGGTGCCTCTGCCCTCTTGCGCTTCTTCTGTGTAGGCGCCGCCACCGCTGAAGGTCCTGCAACGGCTGGAGCGGGTAGAGTGGGCGGGTTTGGAATGATACGTTCCTTGAGTTTATTTTGCTCGGGATCTGGCGAGACTTCCACAAAGGTTAAGGAGATGGGAGGGGGGAGTGATTGGGCGAGAACTGGGGCGTTCTCCTTGCCCTTCTCAGGGAGCCTTTGCGCACTGGATGCGGGCATCATAGATGCGGCCTGTTGATTGACGGGGACCTCGACATTCCTGGCTCGGTAATGACTGGGACGGGCAGCAACGAGGGGTAGTTGGACTGCCTGGCGAGAGCCAGAGGCTGAGGCTTGCGAAGGGACGTTGTCAAAAGTCTACACCAAGCCAAGTCTAAGTTCAGTGTGATGGCTACGACAAGAATGGATCAAAGTACACACCTCATGAATATCGATAGCGACTTGTTGCTGAAGGTAAGCAAAGTCGTCATTTGCCGCAGGGTACATATTGTATCCCGTGTGACGTTCGAAATAGGCAGTAGCGTTCGGGTACGCCGGATACTGAGTGCGACGCATCTGCAGATTGTAGGCGGTCATGTAGGTAGTGGCGTTTGGGTACGCAGGTGCGGGATACTGGGTGTGACGTGTCTGCTGGTTGGATGCGGCCACTGGTGCGTGCGAGACTATGGGCGTCAAGGTTGGTATCGTGTGCGCAGGAGGTACCTCGGCTAGCAAACCCGGGAGTTGATCGTCAAAGCCCTGTAACCATTGCTCAAAAAGAGTATCAGGGTTGTCTTTGGGGTGATTCGGCTTTGGCAGAGCGACCTGATCGTCGGTCTTCGAGGACTGGTCGGGGAGAGTGCTGGCTTCGGCGCTGGCTGTCGCCTCCCCCTGTGGAAAGGGAGAAATGGCCTCCTCCAAAAGAAAGGTAAACGTGGGCTCTTTGACCGGGGCGCTTTTTGGTATTTCTCCATTCGCTATTGGCACGGGTTCCAATGTCTGGGTATTCTCTTCAGCGTTGTCATACGCCTGTAACAAGGTAAGTACAATGTGATGACTCGACGAAAAAGTATAAGAGTACACACCTCATGAATATCAAAGCCGACCTGTTGCTGAAGGTACCTAAAATTGTCATTTAGCGCAGGATCGACGTTGCATCCAGTGTGAGGTTCGGGATGGGTACCAGCGTTCGGATACGGAGGTGCGGGGTACTGGTCGCGAAGCATCCCCTGGTTGGATGCAGTCACATAGGTAGTAACGTTCACCTCGCGAGCATCGACGGCGACTTGTTGAACAAGGTTGTCATTTACCGCAGGATCCATGTCATATCCCGTGTGAGGTTCGGAATAGGTAGTAGACCTCGGATACGCGGGATACTGATCGCGCTGGTTGGATGCGGTCACGTAGGTAGTGGCGTTCGAATATGCAGGTGCGGGATACTGAGTGAGGCCGGTCTGTTGGTTGGATGCAGCTACTTGTGCATGCGAGACTACGGGCGTCATGGTTGGCGTCGTGTGCGCAGGGGGTATCTCGGCTAGCGAGTCCGGGAGTCGAACGCTAAAGTGATGCGAATATTGAGATAAATGAGCGGCCGGGTTCTTGGATCGATGTTCAGGGTAATTGAACTCTGACAGGGCGTCTTGGTCCTCCTCCTCCAGGGATTCGTCGGGAAGAGTGCTGGGTTCGGTACTGGTTGTTGCTTGCTCCGGTACATAGTCGTCATCGATGGAGGACATAAAAATCGACTTGTATAAGGACTCTTCGACTGGGGGGCTTCTTGGTATTTCACCATTCGCCATTTGTACGGGTTGCAATCCCTGGGTGTTGTCGCTACCAACCCAGATGAATGGGCAGACTCTCCCGTTATAAAGATCAGCGTTGGGCTTGAGGGCAAGTAAGGGCATATCGAGCACCCGCCACTTGGACCACCTGTACTCGTCGATATTCATGTGGGCAAATCGGAGGCTGGGGGTGGAACGGAAGCGTTGGGGAATGTCGCGTTCGATATTATTCACTCTCTTGTCATCCAACCAAAAATTGACAAATTTGGGATGAAGAAGGGCGGGTTGGATAGAGGGTCTAAGGCCTTGGGGCTGAGGTTGCGGCGCAGGCGCCATGGCGTTTGACGCGTTTGGGAGTATAGGCAGGGTCCCTCAAAGCAAGAGTAGTAGTGCCACCCGTGTCGGAATCGAAAGGATGGTGGTGGTATGGGGATAAACACGAACTTATGCCACTGGCCACCCCGACATGTGACTTTAACGGAACTTGGCCATTGTCCCAAAAAACCAAACAACCCGCCACAAATTGGCCAAACTCGAATTCAAATACCACAGAAACCGCAAGACACAGCCGGCCTATGGTCAAGTCAGTAGGATTGGCCAAAATTCTTGAATTGTACCCACCAGTTAGCGACAGGCAACTACCGCGAAATACTTTTCAATGAGGCATGTATCTCGACGCCGAGCGATAGCCCAGAAACCTTAGGCTTCGCGTTTGAGATGTAGTTTTCTAGAAATGTACAACCAGGAGAAAACTGTTGGTCCAGCTTTAGATTTGCATGCGCCACCAGTCATAGAGCCCGTATACCAAGTAGTTCATCGAGGTCGGTCTATATTTCGCTACTTGCTACCTATGAAGCAAAACAGTCTCAGAGTGGCTGGTACGGATCATCATCGTATCATGGCAAGAGTATAGACATTTCAGTGTGGGTAAAAGTGAAACGCTTCGACGAAGTCCGACCCTATCCCACCATAAGATCATGTTTAATTGGCTAGCCACTTAGCGGGTCACAAATGCGACAATGACAGTAGTTCTAGAAGCCTTCCAGCTTCGAGAGAAATCTGACGAGCATTCAATAACCATTTTACCAGGCGTATCTCGGCAACAGGTCTCGGATGATGGAGAAACGAGCTGCATACTGGTCAATCGATTGCGATTCCATCGCGTCAAGTGGACCCTTTGAGAACTATACACGTGGTGCGCAGATTTTCTGGCAACACCTGTGGGAACCTAGTACTGAAGAACGGCATTCACACCAGCATGAGCGATGCGGGCATCTTCAAGGTTGATCGACGAAATATGGGATTGACGCGGACACTGAAAGGGCTTTTTTCAGGCCTTCGAAAGAAGTCGAAGTGTCGTTCTGTACATACAGTTTACTTTGTCAGTATGCTGGTAAAGCGAAAGAAATTTCTTCTTACACGAGGCGACCACGCGGTTAGGATCCGTGCGGGATGTAATGTCTGTTTGTGCCCGGGGTGGAGCTTTTTGTGAGGTTTTGGGGTAGGAACCAATACATTATAATGCAACTACTCCTGACTTGCAGAGCTCGCGCTGACATTTGTGTCCTGGAATAGCAGTCAGTCTCATTGTGGTTTTGAGTGATTCCTTCCACTTACGGGACATGCTGGGTAAACGCTTGGAATCCCTGTACGTGTGAGGTCGATGAAACAAGAATGAAGGAGAATGAAAGTCAATATCAGATCTTGGAGCTACCTGGGTCCTGGGAGGAAGAGAAATCGGCGAAGTCGGGCTCCGGCTGAGCCCGCCCGATATCGAGGCCTTGGCAGTCTGCGTCACTTGTCTAAATTGAGACTTGTGTCTCTTGCTCTCCTCTCTCATCATCCCTCTCTATATCATCGAAGCACTATGCGAGGCGCATGGTAGTCTCTCTCGTTACACCGTATAACTCGCAAAATACACTCTACACATCGACCGGCTCGTCGGATAACATAGAAATGCGACCATTTGCACCGACGGAGTCTGGGTCGACTGCGACTGGACCACTTGCTCTCGGCCGGGCGTCATTGGCCGATGATGACGAGCTCTTACAGGAAACTATAGACGAGAAAGGTATTGCTGACTGCGTACTGTAGTTTCACTTGCAACGCCCCTGCTGTGTGCTGACTGACTCGACAGGACGCGAACGACGGCTTTCTTGGAAACTGGGGATCTCGTTCTTTCTTTTTGGGCTCATTAACAACGGTGAGTCTCAAGTGTTCGGTTTCTATACAATTGACGAACGCTGTTAAATATCTAGTACTCTACGTCATCATACTATCTGCAGCGCTAGACCTTGTACCACCATCTACTCCTAAAGGTATAATAGCCTTTTGTAATATTGCGCCAGCTCTCGTCGCCAAAGTTGGATGGCCTTACTTTTTGAAGGGCCGAATACGTTACACGAAACGTTTAATTGGATGTTGCTTGCTCAGTTCGTTTGGGATGATCGTAAGTGCTTGAGACTCCTGTACCGACAAGCAAACCCTGATGTTCTGTCCAGGTTGTTGCTGCTTTTGACAGTCTCCCCATGCGACTTCTGGGCATTAGCTTCGCGTCCTTCTCATCTGGTAGGCTATAACACTACTCGAGCGATAACAAGTCCTCAACGCACTGAACAGGCCTAGGCGAGATGACGTTCTTGCAACTTTCCACCACTTATGCACCACCGTCTGTTGCTGGCCGCAGCGTTGGGCACGTTTACTTCTGATGCACTTGATACGCCCAGTCTGACATCACTTCAGGTATTTTGCCTCAGGGACCGGCGCTGCTGGGCTCGTTGGTGCATTCTTATGGTGGGAAGTTCGTAGTCTAGGCGTACGCGTTGGTGTTGGGCTTTCATCTGTGCGTTCCTATATCGCTTTCTTCATAATTATCCCGCTCAACCTCAACGGCATCCATTCAGATCATGCCCTTCATCATACCCCTCACATACTTCTTCCTCCTCCCCCACCGCTCCGCCTTTTTGTATACCACGTCCTCGTCAGCGTATGATGCTGCAAGCCCGTCAGAAGAAACGACTCTGGCCTATACACCATTGCCAGCTGCAGAAGACCATGTTGGCGAGGAAGAAGGCGTCATGCCGCCTGGACCTAAGCGGGGCATGTCATTGTCAGCGAGTGACAAGTGGCGTCTAGTCAGGCCCCTATTGCTCAAGTACATGTTACCGCTATGTGAGTGGCACTCGCCCTGTTACTTATCGACCAGGCTGACTGATGGAATCAGTCTGTGTTTATTTGGTATGTGCAGCTCTAGTGCCCGCTGATGTTTAGCTGACGTGCCGTAGTTCGAATATACGATCAACCAAGTGTGTACTCAATTTGAACCTGTCTCACATTGTGCTGACCTTGCCTCAGGGGATTGCTCCGACCCTCCTGTATCCTGTACCGTCAGCTGCAGAACATCCAGTCCTCAGCAAGCTCATTCACTCCATTCGTGACTATTACCCATTGTGGCAGGTACTTGTCAGCTCCTTCGACGCTCGTGGAACCCATCTGACAATGAATCTGTTCCAAGCTCGTGTACCAGACGACCGTCTTCCTCTCGCGGTCTTCGATCTCTTTGGGCATTCCACCTCTTCCCGCCCGCCTCCTCTCACTCCCTGCAATTATCCAAGCCCTTATCCTCACTATTCTAACATTTGAGTCCGCAGTTGGGTTCTTCACAGTGGATGACGAGACCTCGAGCATAGTGGTCGTCTTCCTGCTCATCAGTCTCGAGGGCATTTGTGGTGGCCTCGCATAGTACGTCCACTTCTCGGCTATACATTGTCAGTCAGGAGCTGACAAGTCTTGCAGTGTGAACGTATTCTACCGTATCAACCAGGAGCGTCCGGACGCGCAGTCCGCACACGACATCGAGCGATCTAAGCAGGAGAAAGAGTTCAGGATTGGCTCGATTGGGTTTTCGGACTCGTTTGGAATTCTGTTCGCATCGCTTCTCGCGGTGCCGACTGAGGTCGCGCTGTGCAGGGCCCAGATTGGCAGGGGGAAGATGCTTTGCAAGGGCTTGTAAATTTATGAGGTGTGGGTGGCATTATAATATATCGGTGAGCTTCATTGGTTCGATTCAATAATAATTCCACTAGATCATTAGGATCAATACATGCTAAATATATATGACCGAGAAAAACCGAATGCAAGCTAGCCAGCCTTATGCCGCACCGTCAATTCAACACTTCTTACCTGCTTCAAATCTGGCTTGTCAGTGTAGCCTAAGACGTTGCTTAAACGGATGCAGCAACATGAAAAACAACTATTCCATGCCATACTGTATACATAGATGTAAACATTTCAACATCTTGTAAATCGTCTTGATCCCGCCCTTTAGAACAGGTGAGTGGTGTCGTGTAATATGCATGTGGGTGTGGGTGTCGTACACAGCGAGAAAATTATATTGATACGGTGTGAGGAGGCATGTCCAGATTTGTCCAGCGATCCATAGCGATAACATGAACAAAAAGAGCACAGACGCGCACAAAGCCAAGATAAATTGTCGAAGAGCCAGCAAATTCATAAAATAGCGTTTAGATCGCACCATTACAATTTGGGCACATAAGTGCCACAACGCCTTCCTCTTCCCCTCCTTTCCTCTTCCTCACTTTCCCCGTCGTCTTCTTTCTGCGACCTTTGCTCTTGGTCTCATCATCCTCCAATCCCGAATCATCCCCTTCAGACTCCACCCCAAGATCCACCACTGCCCTCTCCACAGGTCCCACCCTCTCCTCCCACCCTTCCAAGCCCCATTGCTCCTTCTCCTTCTCCTCCTCCTCGTCTTCATCTTCGTCTTTCTCAGGCTTCCATCCCAAGGCTGTATACACGGTCCTACGTGCAGCCACGACGGCCCCGAGGTTCCCTGCGAGTCCACCTACACGGAAGGCAGCACCACGTACGATAGGCTGTTCTGCGATGAGCACGAGATCGGGCGGGAGCGCGGCGAGGCGCATGTCGAGGGAGTTGGAGTCGGAGACATCGGGGTCGAGTGCCGGTGAGCGGGAGGAGGAACGAGATCGCATAGGAACTGAGGGTACAGTTGTGCCCTTACCCCTGCCACGCCCCCGTCCTCGCCCCCGTGGACGCCCCCTTCCACGTCCTCTGCCCCTTCCACTCGCAGTCTCGGGGGCCAGGGCGACAGCTTCTCCCTCGTCCAGCGGCGTTCCTGCTCTTATCCTCTTCCTGCTCCTGACGTCTTCCACAGCTTCCCTGGGGGCCTTCCCTGGGCTTCTCTCCTTTTCGGATTCAGCCCCTAGTAGAAACTCCCCTGCTACATCCGGTGATGCACAGAGGAGCCTACGGGCGCGGCTCGTCGCGCCTGTATCAGGGTCTTGATGCTCCGCCAGGAGGCATGACGCGTGGAAAAAACGTCGGCACGTGGGGCGAGGGCAGTAGTGCATGAGGGTGTGCGCGCGTGGTACAGGGTCCTTGGCTTTAGCCTTTCCCTTGCCTTTTACACTGATACGGGCGGTCGTATTGAGCGGTGACGATGGGGGAGGCGGTGTGAGAGAGTTGGGGGCGTAGGGAATGTTGCAGAAGCAGGTGTATTTTCCGGGATTCGGCTGCGGAGGTGTCATTCGTTCGTCTTCGTCTGTTTGAGGCTCGGCGGAAGAACGGCGCACCGAGATGACGCGTGTAAGGTGTTCGAATGTGTAACGCGTGTAGAATGTGTCCCAGGGAATGTAGGGTTGTGTCAAGTTGCCGTCGTTGAGTTTGTGCATAGTTATCACAGCTGATTGTAACATATGTTAGTCCTCGGGCACACGTAGGAGATAGGTCTGAAACTCACAGTCAAATGCGGAAGACGATACATAGTCAAAGTTGTCAGAGAATAAACGTTCGTAGGGACTACACGGCTCCTCGTCGCTGAGGCCGTCAGCCGAGGTTGAACGAGAGAACAAGTGACTCACAAGGACTTGATTTGTGCAGAGACCTCAGACGGAGACCAGTACCATTGTACGAGTGTCCAGACTTCCCCATCTGAGGCTGCGCGCACCTCGCGAATTCTGCCCACCCAATAATCGTGTTGTGCAAGTGGCTGGCCCACTCTACACCCGTTTGGTAATATCGTTGCGCTGTAATGTGGTCAAAACCGCATCACTGAATTATTATAACCAACTTACTTATCACCTTTTTTGAAGGTGTGCTCCTCGTCATCCTCGTCTCGAACTGAGATCGCCTTCAACAAACTTTCTGGGGATATTCGAGCAGATCAACACGCACCTATAAACGAACCATAAATGATCATAGTCTTCCATTCACTATCAGTTGGTGCACTAGGGTCCCCTCCTGTAATATTTCTCTTTCCATGCGACTTTTTGACCGTCAGTCGCTTCCGGCCCATAGTGGAAGTGAAAAACCAAGAGAGAGTGTATATGTTCAAATCTTAATTCAACCTGTAATGATCGGGCCTGAGAGGTTGATAGGCGCACGTGAAGACCTTGGTGACCTCCCGTTACGTCAGCGCTGTCTCCCTTACCTCTTCCACGCGGAGGCAACGTCCTCTTTCAAGCATACTGCCTGCCTTCTACCCCTTCTCCCAATTCATCCCTTTGAATACTGAATCTTCTACTGATTTTGTCTGATTTGAAGGCCAGATTTATCGATGCTGTTCTACTTCACAGCTCGCATCGTCAGGTATGTCTTTGTCTCTTCTCGTGAGGGGTACAATTTCTTTGATCTAGCTGATCTTTATATCGATGTAGCTCTGCGAGTGCGTTCCTATACCCGGGATACGCGTCGTATAAGACTCTCAGCCAACGCCCTGCCTCTGAGGAAGAGCTCGAACGCTGGTTGATGTACTGGTCCGTACTCGGTTGCCTTGTAGGCGTCGAGTATCTTGCGGAATGGCTCGTATCTTGGTATGTTAACAATATCTAACATACTCCAGCTATTTAACTAACAAACCACAGGATTCCATTATACTACACCTCAAAAACCATATTCCTCCTCTACTTGGCCCTTCCTCAGACTCAAGGTGCATCATACATGTACCGCGCGCACCTGCAGCCCTTTTTCCACGCGCACGAGACCCAGATCGACGCAGCTCTCGCGTCTTTAAAAGCAAAGGCATACAAATTCATCCAGGAGCGCCTCCGGGCGCTATGGGATTCCGCTGCGGCATCCCTACAACAGACACCGAGCGGTAGCGGCCAATCCAGCCCGGGTGCCAGTGCCCCGCAGCCCCCTACACTTGCAGACCCAGTCTCTGGACCCTCACAGCTTGCGGGGTCGCTCTGGCGCACGTATGGCCCGGGGATCATGGCATCAGGCGCAGTACTGCTGCGGTCTGCCACTGCATCCGCCTCTACCCCTCCCTCGTCGTCTAACAACCTCCGTACGCCCCCCACCACGCACCCCGAAAGCCAAAGTGTCCTCGAGCGACGAAGGCAGCTCGAGGCGGAGCTCGCGGCGCTGGCGTCTACTATCCCGCCCACGAGGGCTACTGCGAGCACGAGCACCTCCTCGCGCCCGTCGTCGTCTGCGTCGAACCTTGGACTCAGGGAGCGCACGAACTCGGGGTCGGGCCGGTTTGAAGAGATCGAGGTGCCCAGCGATGTGGAGGGGTATGATGTGGGGGATCATGAGGGGCAGGGCGAGGCGAGGCCTGCTGCAGCATCGAGGGGGAGCTGGTTTGGGTGGGCGTCTGGGTCCGCGCAGGAAAAGGGGTATGAGAGAGTCAAGAGCGAGTAGTGATTGGGTGAGGTATGGAGCGTTGAATGAAATGAAGGAGCAACATTGACATGTGCTCTGGATGGTTCCAAGACGTGGACGGAACTACGATAGGTTTGGCTTGCTGGTCATCGACATTTGTATTATATTGAACCCATAGTTTGCTGCTTTGATCTTTTACCTCCAATTACCGATGGTCATCGATATTTTGGACAAGCCACGGCGCCCTGGTTTCCACCTTATCACTTACCTTCGTCTCTCGACAACAGCTCAAAGCCAAAAGTCATGACGCGTCAAACGGCGTGTCGCGTAAAATGGACTTGAGTGCAAGATGAGGCAGGTCGTTCATGCTGTATAGCAACTTCCTAAAGCTGGAAGTCTACTTACATCTCGAAACCAAGCTCGCAGCGCTCGATGACAACTTGATCTCAGTCTGCGGCATGGATTCCAAGGTCATGTGACAATATATCCTACAAAAAAGTTTTGAGAAAAAGTTGATACAATTTTTTCTCTCCTTGCCCCCTCCGCCTGTCGAAGTTAGAACTGGCCTAAATTGGCTCATATAAAACCTACTGCGATCCACACATGGTCCGCACAGCTAGGAGAATATAAAGAGACGCACCGTCGACTCTCGGGCAGATCTTGACGAAACAATTAACAATGAACTTCGACCTACACGTCTATATTGCTCTATAAACACTCTCGACACTTCTCCCTTACCTTGCGTCCCCCAGACGTAGACAAAGCCCGCCGTGCTCTTATTCATCCGCCCGTTTGCACAATCAAGCAGCTCGTCTGATCATTCACGCCCTGGACGGCGAACGCTAGCGAGAACAGAGACCTATGTGGACAATGCGAGGAGGGAGAAGGGACTTGTCATACTTGGTGTAGACCTTATTAAATGACGTCAGTTGTGTCAAGACGTGGTGAGGAAGGAAGTGTTCAAACTTTGGGACCAACTGGTGAGCCAACTTCCTTCATTCTCGAGTCGTGTATGTCAACTACTAAGATTCTCGGCAAGACCACAGAACGCTTCTCCGGCGAGAAATATCTCGCTGCCAGGCTCCAGCAAATGGATTTGTCTTCATTTGCAAGAAACTGACAGTTAGAGGTGCCTTTCGCCTTCGCTGGGATACTCCCGACGACCACGGGCACTCTTACCAGAGAATCCCGGGTGGGAAAGGATCTCCAAGTTGGGCTTATATTTAGGGTCCTTTATCGAGGTGTGTGCATGTCACAAGAGCATGGCTTGACTTGGAAATTTTTAAAACGGAACTTATGCGGGTGCGTGTTCTCGCCGAACTCTCACACATGAGACTGAGTCCCGCTCGTGAAAGTCAGTCCTATGTCAAAGACTCACAAAAGTTGAACTACGCTTGAGCTTGTAATACTCGATTTAACGTGGCGCCTGCAGTGATATTGTCCATGGCGAGAAAAGTTCAAGTTATCCAAGTTGCGTCATACTCACTACTCGGGTTCTCACAAACCTTCCTCGACGGGTCTTTTCATGATTGCCCCCTGCCTCTCCTAGAAAGGCTTTATCATCCCACGGACCGCTCCACAGTCAAACAGACAACTATAAAACGGAGCGTATCAGGGCCTTTCGGCATTCGAACCCACAACTATTAACAATATGACAAGTACAGTCACCGCTCAAGTCACGTTCTCTGTACCACCCTCGTCGGGCGAACGTGCGTACAACTATGTTAACGCGAGCGCCGACACTGGTGAACGCAAGCGGAATTTCTCGCATGAGAAGCAGGATCTTGTCATTGAGAACGTCCGCGAGAAGGAGAACGAGTTGACGCTCGACACCGCTGGATTCCAGCTTGTCCATCGACCGGCGAAACATACGGCCTTCGTCGACGAAGCAGAAATTCGGAGGGAGTATTATCCTGAAAGTGAGGAGCTCCTTAAATCCGTGACTGGAGCTAGCCGTATCGTATTCTTTGATCACAGTATGTCTCGGCCCGTCATCCGTTGTGCATGATTGGAGCTGATGCATGTTTTCATCTTTTTAATAGCCATTCGCCGTCGCCGTCCCGGGCAAATTGACGACAGTGCCGAGAACCGTCAGCCTGTCCCCCGGGCGCACGTCGATCAGACGACCAAGTCCTCTATCGCACGCGTACACCGCCATCTCCCCGCTAGCGAAGCGCCAGAGCTTCTCAAGCACCGTTTCCAAATTGTGAACCTCTGGCGCCCTATCGGGCGCCCCGCCTTGGACTGGCCTCTTGGCCTTTGTGACTACAGGAGCGTTGACCTTGAAAAGGACACGTTTCCTGTAGCACTGATTTACCCAGACCATGAAGGAGAGACGCTGGGCGTCAGATACAATCCGAATCACAGGTGGAAGTATTTCAGGGGCGTGACGACGGAGGAGGCGATCATCATTAAGTGGTGAGTGCTCTGTCGTATTGTAGAGTACAGTACTTATGGGTGGGTTTCAAAGCTTTGACTCTGTCCAAGACGGGAGCGTTGCCGTTTTCACGCCCCATTCCGCATTTCAAGACCCCACGACGCCAGAAGGGACTCCACCTAGAGAGTCGATTGAGCTTAGGGCCTTGATATTCTATGATTGAAGGCTTCCAAGCCGCCTGGGAGTTGCACCGTGCTCAGATTTCTGCCATTCCAGTCTATGATACTTCCTCATCCATGAATACTCATGCATAATGGGTTGATGTCGTTCCACAGTTGTCAGTGACCCTTTTCTACTCAATGAAACTAAAAAAGTCAGCGCCAGAGTTGCGCATAAAATGTACTAGATAAAATTCTAGGACCTAGCGGCATCCTCAAAAACTACGTGTAATGCCTCTTAAGCCGCCGGATAGGGACACGTGAAATTGTGGGTGAGTTATAGTTCTCGACAAATGGCCAGTGGAATAATGCCAGAATATGTCGAAGCTCTGTCAGGATATATGGAGTGCGTTTAACTTTTTGCCATGATATCTCACGATCATGATCCCCACTCACTGTGAGTCACTGTGAGTCACGTTCTCGCTGTTCCCAACGCCAACCAACGCCTCACAATCGTACATAGCGTATAGCAGTTATGCTTGAACAAAAAAGTCAGGTGTGCGCTAATAGCTGTGACGTCATCGCCGTTTCGGAGCCTCGAAGTCAACCCTCCTGCTTTTCGAGTCAGGATCTGTCAGCCAAAAATCGGTAATCGCCTTACTCACACAGCCCTTCTGAGGTAATTCTAGCTTCTAGCTTTCTACAATTTGTAAAGCGAGCACGCCATTACTGCTGACTCAAGGGACGACCGGCTTGATCATCCTCATCCAATTAATGTGGATATAAGGCCAGGAGCGTAGAGGAGCCTTGTAATAACTACCTTGAATTCTACATCTACTGACAACATGACAACTTCATCCAGCCTATCATCATCAGTCGCAGCTGTGGTCAACTTCCATGTTACACCTACGACTGGCGAACGTCCGTTCATCCATATCAACGCAAACCCTGAGACAGGCGAACGCGAGCGGAACGTCTTTCAAGAACAGAAGGAGGTCCTCATAGAGAATATCCGTGGGAGGGAGAACGAGTTCACCCTTGACAACGCAGGGTTTCAGCTTGTTCATCGATCAGCTAAACATACTGCCTTCGTCGACGATGCTGAGATCCAGCGGGAGTACTACCCTGAAAGCGAGGAACTCATCAAATCTGTGACTGGCGCCAGTCGAGTCGTATTCTTCGACCATAGTATGCATCAGCTCTTCTTCCATCGTGTATATTCAGTGCTAATTACCATCTCTGCCGTTAACCAGCCATCCGCCGACGCCGTCCCGGCCAGATCGACGACAGTGCCGACAAACGCCAGCCCGTCCCGCAGGCACACGTCGATCAGACCACCAAGTCCTCCATTGCGCGCGTGCACCGCCATCTCCCCGCCGACGAGGCACCCGAGCTCCTCAAGCACCGCTTCCAGATCATGAACCTCTGGCGTCCCATTTCGCACCCCGCGTTGGACTGGCCCCTGAGTCTGTGTGATTACCGCAGCGTCGATGTTGAGAAGGATACGTTCGCCTTGGCATTGATCTACCCGGACCACGAAGGAGAGACGCTGGGTGTGAAATACAACCCGAACCAGAAGTGGAAGTACTTCAGGGGCATGACGACGGAGGAGGCGGTCTTGATCAAATGGTGAGCGAAAAGCCGTTGTGGGTGTAGGGTGAAGTACTGATGCGGTGGATTTTGAAGCTTTGACTCTGTGCAAGACGGGAGTGTCGCGGTTCTAACACCCCATACCGCATTCCAAGACCCCACTACGCCAGAAGGGACACCTAAGAGAGAGTCAATTGAGCTCAGGGCCTTGGTATTTTATGATTAAGGGGTTTCGACTGGTTTCAAACTTTGGATCAGGAGTCGCGAAGCCCTGACCCCAGCCTCTTTATTTTGAACTAGAACTTTATTCCTCTAACGAGCCTCAGTCACGAACCGCCACTTAGGCTGCGCATATATCTAGGTACTTACCTTGTGGAATACAGGCATCAGCGTTTCTACACACTAAGATTTACTCTCTTGAAATTATCTCTTCAATAACTGAAACAGTAACGCGACGCCTCACGTCATGCGCATACAAACTTAATTACGTGTACATCCCAAGTATGGCTTAGTACAATCTCCGTCCCTATTTCGCAGGACTCAGGTGACCCTGTGGCTTCAATCGTACCAACTGAATCGATGACCACGGTTGATCCTGAAGCAATAGATCGCTTACTATCGAGCAACGAATATTGTGGCAGTCTAGTGATCGAAACACTTTTTCCTCCTGAATTCGAGCACTTCTTCCTCCAGTGAACCCACCCGAGTACTTACTTACTCCACAACTCTACCTGCAACGGCTTCAAAATGTTTTCATTCAGCCCGTAATCATCTTTGTTTGCTGGGCTGGGTGAGCAGCTGGTGGCTTGCACATCGACCCGTGACTTACGTGGGTCCGATGCTTGCTTCGCATTGTGCTAACGCCACATTCGAAACCAAGAACGAGTTCCCAAATTTTGATCTCCAAGTCAAAGGACCAAGCGGGTAACTTCACCACAGAGGTATCGCACAGTGCGCTTTTGATCCGTACGTCTGAAAATGACGGCCGCCGTTCAAAAGCCTATGTCTCTGTTTGGATTGTAACATTTTTGCAAAATCGGAGCCCGCGTGGCGTCGTCGCTCAGTGGCTTTTGGATGGCTTGATGAGCTCGATAGATTCTATTTTCTAGCTTATCACAAGATCACGTCTTTTTAGGGTTTCGTCGTCACCACGATCTCGATTCGCAGTTGGACTTCTCTTCTTCAGTCTCGACTCGCTTGCGGCTTCGGCGCAACTTCAAGTTCAGGGCGGCGCCTTCTTCTCCGTGTAACCGAAAAGCCGGGCCCCAGACCAAGTACTACGTTCTGGCCCCCGCGATGAGCCCTAATAAATCACAATGGCAATTTTCTCCTTCAGATCTACATATGTACGTCCTTGTGATTTTCTGTAAAGTACGACATAACTTACATTTTGGTTTTGACCATACTACACATTTTCATTCGATACTTACCGATAACTCTCACTCCGTCAACGCGTCAACAGCCACGCGTATCGACCCTTATGGACCCACATGGATCTACAAGTGCCACCCAAATTAACTGTCAAGCTGAACAAGGAATGGAAAATGATACAGTAGTCCCAACGTCATTGCTGCGCTGACTTTTTATGCTTTGAGCTTCTTCAAAAATTGAGGTCAGCATCTGTTCTTTATATACGTCATACTTATCTCTATCCTTATGTCCCCATTTCGTCGTGTGGTCCTCTTTGTGACGGTATGCCTCTGTTTTAATTTCCCTTTTATTGAATGGTCAAGTGTGATTCGAATATTGAAGACCATCGTCTCCTGGTCGCCGTCATCTGATCTGGAGGCTCTCAATCCTATTGTTTGTTCGGATCACAAGCTCCTGTGCCGTTCAAGGCTCCCATTTTACGCCCCCGTTGAAACAGAGAGCTCAGCGCAATAGCCTACTTATGGCCGAAGCGAGCCGCGAAGGTCTTCCCTGTCTTGCATATGCATGATGATCGCCATCAATCCATCAGACTGGGTTGCGACTTGGTTGCGACATGTCTGCGTTTTATCACCGCTGCTTCTCATGTTTTTTTCCCCTCCAGATGATATTTTTGGCTCTTAGTCAGCCTTTAGCATCGCCACTTCTTCAAAACGATTTGAAAACTTCCAACGCCCCAAGAAATAAAACTTGCTCTCGGTTCCCTTCAGATCAATGCCAAATAATACGTCACGGGCCCTGACGAACGAGGACTTCAACCCATTTAGCAAGAATCCCGAGATCCCCATTACGTTTGTGCCTGGGGAGTAGGCATTTAGCTCTCAGGCCACTCAGAAAGTGCACACTAACCACCACCACCACCACCATCATCTTCCTTTGATAATCTAAGTCGCTATAGTGCCTGGTTGAGGCGAGTGGAATGCACGGGCAGCAAACGCGCAGGGATCCAACAGCGGCACAGGCTCAGCGAGCACAGGACAAAGAGTCAAAGCGTGCCCGAGGTAGGAAGCCACTTCGCTGAATGCCAGTGTCAATGCTGACTAGCGTGTCAATAGGTGCACTTTCGTGTGCGGAATGCAGGCGGTATTTTTCCCTTTCACTTGACGGCGCCAATTCAAGCTTACGGGCGTTGACCCACTCATCCAGACTCAAACTAAAATGTGATAAGACGGTACCATGTTCAAGGTATGTGGTTCCTAACAATGGGCATAACACCCCTACCTGTCCACCTCCGAGGAGCAGTAACGTAACTATGCACTATACTCATCCATTTCATCTCTTCTTTCCCCAGTTGCAAGCGGCGCGGATGTTCCGCTATATGTCCGAATGGCAGTCTTACCACCGGCCAGGGGACGAGGTGAGCCCATGCCTGAACTCAGTTTTGAGCTCTTCTCACTCTGTTCAAGGTTCGTGCTTGCCGATACGGAGAAGCTGCATCAGAAGATTGCAGCCATGAGTGACCGCATTCGGCAGCTTGAGGATGCGTTGGCAATATTGCAGTCTGCGTCAACTGGGGACACCCATCCACTGCTCCAGCGCGACTTACTCAAGATTAAGAGCATCATCGAACTCCATGCGGCAGGCGAAGGTGATGAAGGCCTTGCAGGCCAGCCGAAGGAAGAGGAGATAGAGGAGAGCCAAACGATCGATGCGTTCGGAACGTTGGCCATTCGAGACGACGGTGCTGCGACCTTCTATGGCCGATCTGCGGGTCAGGAGGTGTGTACTTCACTTTCCTATCATACTTATATCTGACTGTTATGTTGTACGACAGAGTCTCTTGATTGTATGTCGTCTTCCTCGTCTTACTTCTACTCTAGTATTCATGACCACAGGGCGAAGAGGTATCTTCTCCGTCAAGTTCACAGCTCGACACCCACACTCCAGAATCTCAACTATGGTCACCTAATTCCGCCCTCCCGCCGAGCATCAATACACTCTCCTCCTCGTTCCCTTTCTCGTCCCCTTCGAACTCCAGCACCCCGCCCTTGTCAGTTCCTTTAACACCCAACATTGATCTCGACGGGCTCGTGCACACGTACCTCCCACACTGGGAGGAGGCGCATCGCCTTTCTTTTCTTTACATGGAACAGGCGCCGTGGTTCTTTGGCGCTGTGACGCAGCGTCAGCTCAATGAGGAAGTTCTTCCGATGTGGTACCAAGAAGCCCCGCGGCCCCCCGTCGAGCAAAAGCAACCTGTAACAAGGACGCCTCATGACCTTGCATTATTGTTCATCTTGTTGGCTTTCGGGGCAATGACGGATCCTACGGCCATGCCAGCGTCACCTGCGCTGGCAGAGGCGTATTATACACTGACAAAGGCTGCATTGTCTCTGGCGCCTGTACTGGAACGGCCCCCATCAGTTGCAACAGTGCAAACTTTGGCGTTGATGGCAATTTTCGAGGGCATGAGCGGGGGGGAGAACGCTATTGAGGCGACTTGGGCGCTGATGGGACTGGCCACAAAGTTGGCACAAAGTGTAAGTGGTTGGGTTAACGTATGTGTTCACAAGTTCACACTCTTTTGTTTAGATCGGCCTACGTTAGTCTCATACTTCTTCAAGGAACCCAAAAAACATTTAAAACTAATCATGACATAGATCGCGACTGCCAGCGCTGGGGCCTACCTCCTGCAGAAGTTCAAAAGCGCCGTGCCCTCTTCTGGGAGTTGTTCATTACGGACTGCTGGCAGGTCAGGCTCTGTCTAGTTTGCCGTTTGGTCCCACATGAATTGACAACCACTCAGAGCTTAGCAACAGGCCGCCTTGCCACTTTCTCTCTTCCCTTCGTCGACTGCGAGCTGCCCTTCGATCCAGATCAGACCATGACTGACGACGGTGTCGTTCAGCCCAGTTGTACGTCACTACCGTCTTGCAGTCCACTCCGTGTACAGCCCCTCACTTATGCCATTACAGTCCCGTACTGGAAAGCGCGCTTTGGTGCTGAATGTGTTGCTGGGGTTGTTCAAGGCACCCTTACTTCGCGCGCACCGAGGTATTCGATCATCCTTGAGCTTGATCGCAAAGTTCGGGATATGGAGCTTCCTGCCTATGCACAAGGCCCGCCTCCTCAAGGGGCAGGGCTGGCACAGACAATGAAGCATTTCATGTCAATCAACTATCGTGAGCTTAGTGAGTCCCTTTGCAAGCTTTTCCTTTCCTTTCCTGTGTCTTGCCCATCTTGGCGCTCCTCGTTAGTTCGTTTTCGATTATTGGACTCTAGTACTGACCTTCTTCACATAGCCCTTCTCTACATCCACCGTTGCTTCTTTGCACACGCAATTACTAGCCATCCGACTGATCCCATCCGGAGTCAATATGCGCCTTCCTTCCTTGCTGGTTACCGCAGCGCATGCACAATCATTGGGTCAGTTCGACAGCAATTTGAGCTGTTTCCGGCACAAATTGCACGCTTCTGGGTTCTGTGGACTCATGCATTCTCCGCCGCAGTAAGCCTTCATCTTGTTCGATTTTGTTATGTGGCTTATCAACGGTTGCTCCCTCCCTCCTCTATAACCAGGTTATGTTGGCTTCAGTTGTTACGCATAGCTCGCAATCAAAAGTAGCACCGGCAGCCCTTATCGAACTCGGGACAGCCTGCAAACTTTTTGAGAAGGCATCGGAATACGGAGGTCGTGCAAGCAAATTTCTCGTAGGTTCTTGCGAGTGACATCAAGTGCATCTCTAAATAGCTTTCACAGCCTATCGTCCGCCGACTTCAGGACAAGGCTAAACGAATCTTCGACGACACAAACAACGGCGTGCCCCCGAGTATTCCAGGAGACATATTCAGGCCGACTCCAGCAGGCGGCGAGCGCAAGGACGAACTATCAATATTCGGCGGTAAGACACATACGGTGATTACCAAGGCCGCCCCACGTATGCGCACGTCCAATTCTACATCCACAGCAACATCCTCTTCTTCAGGATCACCTCGGTCGACATCGAACTCACCAAACGCCCCAAGCCATGCGTTCATTCCCGTGGACAACCCCTCGTTTGCTGGTGCACATCCAAGCCTTGTAAACGAACTGCGTGGGTTCGACGGCCATATTGCAGCACAGATTCGTGAGGCGTACGGCCCGAACGTCGTAGGGGCCGTTGGAAAAATGGAGATGCCTGTTCGCGAGTATTCGCCACGCCACCACATGCAGATTGCGCAGAGAGAGAATGCAGAGCGCATAGAAATGGAAAAGCGGCAGGCGGAGCTAACGAGGCAAGAATTGGAGAGGCGGCAAATGGAGAGGCAGCAGTTAGCGGAACAACAGCGGCTGTACCATGAGCAGCAAGAACAGGAGCGACGCCTACAGCAGGAACAACAGGAACAGTATCGGCAGCAGCAGGCTCTCGAAGAACAGCAGCGCTTGCAGCAGACACATCGTCACCAACAACAGCAGCGGGAGGCTGAACGGCAACGGCAGCACCAACGCGTACACTCTCACAATCTGCCTCAAACCCACTACGACCGATACGAGCAAGTGCCTGCAGGATATCGGGCGCAAGATGACACGGGTCTACAGTCTGAATCGGGGCAGCACTATACCTACGCACAAGGGCGAGGTACTCAGCCGCATCCACCGCTGCCGGGCCCACCACAGCATTCAATGTACGTGATACCTCCAGAGTATCGGAACACGGTACCTCAGACGATGCCGTCGTCTCGTATGAATACTGAACCATCGTACGTTCAACCGTCTTCGGCGCATGTAGAACATCGACAATCTTCCGAATACCTTTCCGCCGACGTTGCCCCACCTGCAACATCGCGCTATAGTGGCCACGACCAACGGTACCCCGACCATGTGTCACCTGCAGATCTACCACAACCGCAGCGAGAAACACAAGAGGACGCGTATCAATACTGGGCGCCCGCACAAACCAGTGTCTACATGTCAGTGGATCAGGTCACGCTCGGACATGTAGCCTCTGGCTATCCACACCAACACCAGCATTACACACCAGATGGCGCGCTGAGGGGAATTGCGGCGGACGACACAAGTCTTCAAGAAACGTGGCAGTCGTACATGTATAAGGTGTGTTTTTTTGCATACCACTCTCCACCATGTCTAACATTTGCCCAGGTGGGCTCGCCTCGCCACTTGTTTGAGGATTAGAATATCTTGGAGCTTCTTGGGATTTAGGTCATATATCATGTTATCTCATTATTCTGCTTTCAGCTTGCTATCTGTATCATACTCGGAATTACTCCCCCCCGTACCGTATGTAATTGTAGTTTATAATTTGCGCACGCAAGGGATTGCGATCTGCGATCACTTTATGCTGCACTTGGACGTTGCATATATAAATTGGCCCATAATGCATGCGGGACAGGTCCACATGGAAGTGTGTCATACTGAATACCGATACCCCTCGACAACTCAAGCTCTTGGATTGTGACCGGCACAGTGGGACCCGCAAGATAATCGCGAGGTACAGCGCTGATTGTTACATTTCGACTTAGACCTTAGGTTTCTGATCAATCAGCCCAGGCCTGTCGCCATACAGTGGCGACTCTGGGTCAATCCCTGGTAAGTTACAGGCTTTCGCACGAAACAGAATCATTCCTCCTTTTATTGGCCACGCAAAATGGCAAACAGGGGTGAACATGGACAGAGGTTTGGAGAAGTTTCCTTCCTCTTGATAAGAAAGTTAAGACAAAATAGGGGCACGGTCACAAAGCCTAAGACCACGCGAAATAGTTTCGGTTGAGTCAAAATCTGGAACAAGTCCGCACACCCGGGCGGAATTTGTGAGCCGAGGGGGATAAAAGCGTACGGGCCAGAGTTTTAAGGCTTCTAAATTCACTCTCACTCACTCCAGAGCCCACCAATGTCTTACCCCACCAGCATCCAATTCCCACATTCGCAGGTGAGCATCCAATTTTATGAGGTAGAGGAGCTGGTGCCAAACCATTGACAGCAGGGGTTATTGGTTCAAAGGGTGGGCACGAATAGTCGCGTAAGTCATACCTGACGTTGAAACAAAATAACTGAGTCGAAGGACGCTTTAGGGTAACCAGTATGAAAGGTTCATTGATGTGGCGGGTCAGATCCAAGGGTACCGTTATAATAACAGGTCAGCGAGACCGTCTCTCACCTACGTAAAGTGCCAGTCCTGAAGGGGTGAATCTTTCACAGCGACGGGAGCAAGTACTGCCGTTTTTCTAATGGCATGTACATCCACCGTGATCCTAACGGGGTGGTCAGTAGCGGCACTGGGGCCCCGTGGGACGACTGACTGGGCCTGAGTCGAAGCATACATCCGAAAGTTCATCATATCCAGTTCTTTCCCCGAGTCTAAGCTTAAGGGAGCTCATCTTTGAAACCGATAGAGTCAGAGCGGGAGGCTGCATGTGGTGCCATAGATTTTGTACTTGTATCATGGACTCATGGGAAATATCAGGGTGGAAGTGAGGTCCTGGGTGTGCAATGTGTTGTACCTAAAGCTTTACAACCTTTTACACTGTAAATTGCAACATTAGGCGATTCCGGAGCAACTCCAGAGTGGGAATTGTGTGACATACAGGATCATAACGGTGGCGGGGGATGACTTACCGAAGACGGAAAATAGTTGCCTTCGACGAGAAAGTCATGATGTAGCAAGAAATGAATCATTCAAAAGGTAAACGGTTTGAACAAAGTGCCGGCAAGAGGACAGCAGAAAACGGTAAAATAAAACGGTTGTGATCGGAACTAGAACTCTGGCCAATTGATCTCAGCGGCCGGCTGTCCATCTAGGTTTGGTCCAAGCCGCCTTCACATCAGTCGGATCAGGTCTTTTGCGCGCCGTAGCAGCGCAACCTGAACTTGTGAACCGGCTCGCCGGTCCGGAGACAGGCTTGCTCGAAACTTCCTATTGTCCATCCAACTCAATAACCCGCGTAGCGCACCCAAGTGGTCGCAAAGCCCGCTACTCGCAGATAGTTTTTGGATTTTGGGTACTGGTTGTGCTGCCCGTCAGCCAATCTAACGGTTGGCTCCTCGCAGGGCGCCACAATCAGATGGTTTCGCACGTGTAAAACGTGACCAGAATGCCAAGCCTCACTTTAGCGCTTTTTTTCGTCGTGGCCGCAAGAAACCCACCACAGAGTAGCGGGCATGTCGGACATAATGACGAATATCGCTCCTCGTGTCCTTTCATCAGCCTCCTACCGTATGCCGACCCCAGCTCGCTATGGCGCCCAATCGCTCGCCCCTTGTAACGCTAACACAGGCATGAAGTCTCCAGGAACCAGGTAAAAATTTTGAAGTTGAAAACTGCATTCCCATCAGCACCATCGGATTGTCGGCGCATTGATCTGTCTAATACTTACACAGCTTTACACGATGTAATGGCGCTCTGTGCATGTCACGATGGCCAGGTTGTATGCGGCGGCTGCACACGATGATATGATAAGTAGTTCTATCCCGTAGGTTCTTCCAGTGTCTAAGTTGTTCCATGATATTGCATCGCCAGTTCGTCATCACAAGCACTCAGAGCCCATTTCACTCACAACTACTGGACCCATGTGCAATCCCTCAATCAGCGCTTCTTTTCAATGCTGAGAACATCAGGAACAAGCAATGCAATGCAACCGGTAGTAGGCCCGGCGCCTTCTGATCCGTGCTCACCTCCTGGCGTATCAAGTACACTTGAAAACACGCACACAATTATCCACAAGATATTTTACAACTATCAACATGTTAGTATCGTCTGAGCTTTTCCTTCACAGCGCTATTGCGTTATACCGGTGGCGTTGCAGCCTTGGTCCACTGTTATCGCATCTAACACAAACGCCACATCTTGATCTCAACATTGCATTCTGTGAATATCACGGGGGATATATTTTCCAACTCCTGGTTCTTATTCAGTTCCAGAATATAAGTATGCAGCTTGCCTTCACGGTACGACAGACCCAAACACTCCCGACACTAGATCAATTTTCCTATCATCATTCGCCTGCCGAATATGACACCAGAAGAAAGGGCATCCCTCGCGGAGACCGGCACACTTATAATCAACAACGGAATCTATGCAATAGTTTTCTCGTTTCTGTATGGTAGGCAGATCATTCAAGTTCACTTTTGATGCTTCCAGTAATATCGTTCTTTGGATTCAACAGGAATTCTTGCACCTGTAGCTTTACTGTCTATCTACTCCTCCGTCAAGTGTGTAACTTCGATACGTTCATAAAAACACCGATTCTCGTCCGTGACTGATTCACATATGTTGCAGGCATCAGCGAAGAAATTCCAGTTCTTGGATGCCAATCCTTATCTGCCTGATTGGCCTTGTTGCTCTGTCTTTGGATGTCGCGCTCCAAATATCCAGCCCATGCACACTATATATGCCCATATTCACAACTAGAAACGTGCCCGTTGTACACCGCGCTTCCTTGAACGATTCTACGCGCCATACATTGAACCTTACAATTGCGTGGGTGGAAACATTGCCTGTGAGTGTTGTATTATAAAAACGAGCATATATTGTACACATTCCATTTAGCCAACATTCAATGATGCCTTCATTATATGGCGCTCTTGGATTGTCTTCCAGAAGCGAAGATGGGCGCTGTACCTCTCCATCTTGATGTCTGTCTTGACTATCAGTATGTCTCGAGCACTTTGTTCAAAAGTGGCTTCCATTGGACGCTGACCTGCGTCTATAGTACTTACCTTGATCTATCTGTGCTTGCTAATGACCCCTGCCGGTTATCGCGCTTCCTTCCAGGCTTCCACAATAAATGATATAGGCTTAGCCACCATTGCCCTGTCGTTAGCCACAAACTTGGTTGCTACAGGCTTTATTGGCTATGTTCTGAGGTCCGTCTCAACTTTTTCCCGCTTCAAACGCTCCTGATGTAGTGGTATTCCGACAAATGGTAGGACACACCTGAGGACCATCAAGGCCAACGTAGAGAAAAGATATCAGCCCATGTTTCAAGTGCGAAATATTTTGGTCCTCCTCATAGATTCAGGAGCTGCATACATGATGCTTCAGGTATGTCCAACGTCACTGGCTCACAAATACACCATCTGGATTTTGGTTCTAACTGATACTCAATTGTGCAATATAGGTCGTATTTCTTGTGATGCAGGTCGCAGGGTACTACATCGAAGACCAAAGCACATCGTTTTTAAATGTTTACCAGGTCATAAGCTCTACCTACACCTGCCTCTCGGTATGTGACATTCTTTTTGTGGTGTATCACTTCTCAGCATGATTAGTTTGTTTACCCAGCAATCACGATCTTCCTGGTACATGGTCCCTTCTCCGTCGTTGCTGTACACGACACTATGTCGTTAGTAAGTGAGCTGCAAGGGACTGAGAATCCGGAACCCTAGTTACAGCCCAAATGACAATACCATGCATTCATGCTTGTACTCGTGCAGACATTGTTTTTTGTCCCTGGGATGATGCTCTCTTCAAAGTCTTGGTATGCATATAACATAACCCGCACAAGGCGCCTTGCAGTCGCAGAGCCCGCTACTCCTTTCAACTTTAGTAGAGGTTGATATCAGTCGTGACGCAATTGGCTAGTCCCCGACTCGTTTATTTACCTAAAACATTCTACAAAAGTAAGTACCAGCCTTGACGTTCAACGCCTACAGTGAATACAAATAATTATACAATGAATGTTCTTCATCTGGAATAAGTAAGAGCTACATTCGACACTCTGCATCACCTGTAGTAAACATATTGGTTAGTGCCAGAACAGTGAAAGCACACGTACTTATATATACTCACTTGAAAACCGTAAGCAAATCATCTTTGATGTTTCTCTCGCTGCGACGAATTTCGAGGTGCGACAGTAGTGACATGCCCGCTGCTCTGTAGTGGGTTTCGCTCGCCCTTCAACTATTAGTAAATTAGTGAACTTCAACTTGATGCAGTCTGACTTCGGGGACTTGTGTCCCTACCGCGCTCACTTATGTACGCCTTTTTGCTGGAAGAGCAGCACGCGTCGCTCGGAACCCCTATATTTTCGTACATACTTAGCTGCATATAGATCTCCCATCTTCTACATGTTCAATACCGCAGAACATAAAATTTTGAATTACGTGCCGTGGAGAGTCAACCGAAGGTTGGCGACGAGCGGGGCGGGGCGTTGCCTATGTTGAGATTCTGACAAGCACAGTGAGTAACTGTCGCTAGAGACGACAGTATTGAGCTGAGCGACTGACCACGACTCGGAGGTAAAGTTTAGCGACGTATTTTCCCATGGGCATATTGTCATCCACTCTTCATAGATAACCACACAATTATTGAGCGAGGACAGGCTCTTGTTTCTATGAAAATCGTCGTGAAAGAGGGTCCCTTGGCTAGACAATGATCAGGCCAGGTAGACGAACCCACTACCTGTACTTAGACGCCTTAGCTGGCACGGTTGAAAAACGAAGCATCCTCAATGTGTTAAATCACCCTCTACCGGTACCTCGTCCAGCTTCCCGTCAATTCGCGTCACCTAACACTCACCACTCGCCATCACTGACCTCGGAATGTTTTTAGGTCTCAAAGAAATCTATGATGATAAGGTGGGCGCATATGATGTATTTCCGCACAAGTCCTAACCTCCTAACTCAGGTTATATGTATCGTCTGCAAGGCAGGAGTAAGAAGAATCGGGTGTGGAATCCTTCGCTACTTTTCCTATTAGCAAGGGATTCTCAAACGTTTAAGAAAAACCTCTACTTGGGATTTACGGGTTCTGAAGACTACAATGGCTACTACTCCGAGAACGAGTCAGTTGTCATCATGGTCTCTGCTGTGACACTGAGCAGTTACGCTGAAGGCGTGGGTGCTACCCCAGGGACGGTACTTCCTACCATTGTGACCTCGATGGCGAATACACATTCTGGGTGAATGGTGCCAATCTAATTTTTTGAGACCACCCCAAGAATGGTCTCAAAGCGGTGTAAGGATCGTCAGGCTTCCGGAGTCATGTCGAGCTATACCTTTATCGACCAATAATATGGCATCTGCAAAACGCTCAGCAAACAACCCTACTCTTCTAGTGCAATTCTCGGGTGCCTGCTCGGAACACACTCTGATTGGTCGATGAAGGTATACCTTGATGAGAACTGAATGAGATTCAACTAAACCCGGGAGGTCGACCCTTACAGCATTCTGAGAACGTTCCAAGAATGGCCTAAAAAAAATAGATGCTGTCGTAACAGACACTGGAAATGCGGTGGATAAAGCGCCCAAAGGGGGCGTCAAGAAGCGCTATAAGAGGGTGTGTCCTTGAAAACCCTACCCCCTCAAAGGTACCCGCCGCTCATAAAAAATCACGCGTAGAGAACGTGCACGAATATCAAATCTTGATCGTTATGTGCTCCTAAGACAGCACGGACTAGACTTAGACTCAACGTTACTTAGAATTGGATTGAAGCTTGACTGGACTGGCTCGTCAAATTGGGCATCCATGTGACCGTGATTGAATAATTTGTTGGATATTACTGTACCGATGTGTATGGTACAACCCGTAACGCATGACGCAGGTCAAACATGTTTCTTATTTACAGTAACATAACATGTAACGCGGTGCCGGCTGTTAGCTCTTAGCGCAAGTTTTAGGGGCCTAAAATGATATTTTTTTCGGCGCAGAAATCATCTCTGAACTAATCTACATGTGGCTAGTTATTCTCTATGATTGACTCATCATCTCGGAAGGCCCAGATAGAGGCAAGCCTGCAGCGCATCGGTTTCTTAATTGACCCCCAGCCCCGCATAACGGTCGTCGGGTTGTGAGCTCGGCACCAATCTAAAACGTAACGCACCGCCGCCGGTTTGTACCATGCAGTATAAGGATAATACCCCATATGTGATCTGGTCAATCAAGCACGGTCGGGAAAAGTAGATAATATACTTACGAGCGACACCGCGTGCAAGACTTCTAAACGGGAAACCATACAGCACAATCATCCCGAGATCATATCAAAGTCGTAATTGATCGTGCTCGAATGATACTACAGAATGAAAGAGGCGTCTACACAGCGTAAGTTGAGCGTCTATAGAGCCTTACACAGCATCTTCCCCCTCTTGATTTGTGTCCGACACAACTGCAACTCCGTGGGAACCGCCAGCAGCGACGCTAATAGAATGCCCGTCGAGTCCGCGAAGCCGATCGAACCGATCTTGAATTCTTTCTCTTGGCGCGCGCGTTCAGGGTCGTGTACAGACAACGGGTTCGGGCGCTCCTGGTTGATATGGTAGAAGACATTCACACTAACAACCGACGTTGAGGGACGAACGAACGCGTCTGATGAATGGAACGGCTTACTATGCGAGGCCACCACAGATGCCCTCGATGGTGATGAGCAGGAAAACGGTCACAATGCTCGCGGCACTGGCTGACTCCTTGTAGATCCCGACAGCAGCCTCAAACGTCAGGATAATGAAGAGAAGACATTGCATGATTGCGGGGAGAGGGAGTAGCCGCAAGGGAAGCGCAGGCAATCCGAAGGAAATGGAGGATCGTGAAAAGAAGACAGGAATCTGATACACGAGCTAGAAAAAAGAGCGGTCAGAAGGATTTTTGAACAAGGGTTGTTAGTGTGCGGAATATGCAATGTACCTGCCATAAGGGATAGTAGTCACGGATGGAATGGATGAACATGCTGAGTACTGGATGTTCCTCGGGTGAGGGGACAGGGTAAATGAGAGTTGGAGCCACACCCTATATCAGAGTTCATCAGTTGTGGTCTACAAACGAAGCGTTTCACAGACCTGGTTGATCGTGTATTCGAACTGAAGGGCATTCAGCATTCACATGTAAAGAAGATTGAGGGAATGAAACAGTACCACGTAGACACCGACTAACTCTTCATGAGGAACCACGGCGACGGATTGTTACAACGAAGACTCACAGACAGGAAGCATGTACTTGACGATTGAAGGCCTCACAATGCGCCATTTGTCGCTTAGAGTCAACGAAGTGCCTCGTTTCCGGAGGCCTACTTCTTCAATGGAACCTTCCGCACTAGGTATCAGCGTATATTGCGTCAAAGTGGATTCTGACGAGATGCTCGTGTCGTCGTCATATTGCGAGAATCGGGAAGCTCGTGAGAAGTCCGCGTCGCGGGGAAGGAGAAAGAAGTATGTCAGTGGGATGATGAACGGCAAGACCTGGTTTAAAAGAAGACGAATGAGTAACAAGGTATGAGAGGAGTGATGGGACGCACCGAGGAAAGTCCAACTCCTAGTTTGACTCCCAGACCTCGAAGCTCCCACCACAGTAATGCCCCAACTAGGCCTGCAGCTCCCGTCCCCGACGCAAAATATCTGAGTGAAACTGAGAATTTGAAACACGACCAAGCGGTGGACGTACATTACGCTACGGCCTGCGGCAACTGGTGAAGAATACGTTGTTGTTAGCTGCAGGAAAGTCATCTCATTGAGACCTGATATACGGCTCAGCGTCTTAATCTACACTCGGGACAAAAAGTCACATTACCTGCTGCGAAGGCTGCAAAAGCAATACCCAGGAGGCGCATGATAAGGCTGTCGAATGCAGCAACAATCTGTTCTCGATAACGTTTTGAGCCTTCTCCTCAACTACCCCCACAGTTGATCACGTACAATCATCCCGAGAAAGCTGAGTGTACAACAGCCGATTAAGCGTTGAGTATATCGTATCCGGCCTTTGAGGAGGTACGGCCAGCCCAACTTTACCAATAGGACGGGAGTGATGTTACAGAATGCAATTATCCCCTTCGGTGTCGATGGTGGTAGAAGGTCCTGAGCGGCTGATAATACGATGACGAAGAGGACTGTATAATGAAATATAAGATGAGCCAGCAACGAGTTTTCGCAAAAGAAATTACCATTGGTTGTGATACCAAAAAGAAAGAAAGAGAAGCCAAGTTTCCACAAGAGCTTCGATTCCGAAGTTTCTGAAGAACATCGTTAAATGCGGAGCTCGAATGATTGTTCACCACAATCCCCACCTTTCTCAGCCTCAGAAGGGCGTAGCAGGAGCTCAGCCTCGTCGTTAGCCATGAAGTCTAGATCGTGTGCAGTAGGTCGGACGGAGCGATGAGAGGACTCTTTGGGGTCGACTATAAATGTTGTCAGCTCAACGTCGTCGGGTTCCTGCGTGGTCGACTCGGTGGAGTATACCCTGGCGGAACCTTGGGGTCTGGTGAGGGGAACCACCATCATGCGTCAAGCCTGCATATATGACGTTTCCAGGAGAATTTCAAAGGGGGAAGAGATAGTTGGGAACTCCCACAGTCCTGGCACTGCAGGCCCATCACCCCGATTCGGGCTCCTCCGCTCTGCTCGAAGGCGCGGGCACTAGCCCGGCTCACTTTGGTTAGTTATATCAGTGGTGTTCATCACCACAATTATCTCCTTGTCAGCTATACTAAGTAGATGGGACTCCAAGGAAATATTCACTTTTCAATAAGGACCGGGGACAAAAAACGCCGGAACTCTCAGGGATCAGTTGACTTACTACTACGTAGATCCTTCCTGAGTCGGACATCTCACTTCATCTTCCACTCCTCCTTATCGCACAAGTCCGGAGTTGTAAAGCTTTAGAGTTCAATGATGTTTCGCCTAATTTGGCCGCCGCAACACATGTACCTCAAATTTTAGGGTCTATACCACTGCCTGGCGCCGATAACAAGGCCGATAAGCAGAGCAATTCAAAGAGCAGTTTGATGTGCTATCAATACGTCAAAGGATTGCTCTCGAATGCAGAGCAGTAGAACTTCTGCCAAGGTGAACAAAGGAGGTTTTCGCAGCTAAGAGGCGATCTCGTTAAGGCATATTTGAGCATCGGTGAATCCAGTATATTAGCAAAAAAAATAACCACCCCGAAAGGACTACATGGTAAAAGTTAAAAGCGAGAACGATGATCCCTGCAGTGCCCTGCACGCTCTGCATCAGTCATCACAATTACAGAAGCCGGAAGTGACATCCCAGGGAAGGCCTTTTCGTAAGAAATCACGTCCCAAGTATCCCAGACGACTTTCACCTGCTGCTCGCGGGACATCGCCGTGTCGGCAACAATGAGTTGCGTCAAGATTTGAACATCGCCAACATGGCTTCGAAACTGAAGCCACGCGACTGATTCGAGAGCTAGGCACTTAGAGGCAAGGTGCTGTGTGCGCTTCAGATGGAATGTTTGGAAACGCTGCCGCCAAACAGTGTGCGTCGTGGTTAATTCGAGCATGTCTGGAAGAGGTAATAAGGCACCGAGGCGGGCAGATATGTCAATAATTTCTGCGTTTACGTCAACGATAAGAGATAAATGCTTTAACCGCCTCAATTTTGAGAAGGCTGGAATGAAGGTATCCTGGTATGCCGTAAGCAGGAGCACGGCAACCGAAGCACGATACGTACTCTGTGATTGTGCCGATCCCACGCATTCAAATTTATGCAGAGTTCCTCCAGGAGAGGCATCGTGTGGGGCATTTGAGTGATCATCATCGCGTCGCCGGTGCACATATCAAAGTATAAGGTGCGAAGCATGGAGAAGGTGCAAGGAGGAAAGCTGAAGCGTGTTCGCGCCCTGCTGACCGGCTGGGCCACCTCAATGCGAAGATCTTCCAATGTGGCGATCGAAGGTTCGATGAGCGACCACATGATGTTTGGAAATTCCGGATCAGATATAAATCGACTTGGGTTCGCACAGTGTCCCCAGATTATATGCAAGGTCTGCAGATCTTTCAGCCCTTTGCATTGCCGAGCTATTTCATTTGCTTCGAGAGCCAAAGACAGCTTTCTCGGAACGCCCCAAAAGTGACGAAATGGGTCCAGGATCAGGTTGAGGTTGGACGCGGGGACGTGACACAGTTCAAAGGAGTCTAGGTTTGGAAGAATAGACAGGAACTTGAGGCCTGTTGCATTCATCTGGCTAACCTCCGTACATGAGAAGCGTAGCGAGGCGTATCTAATCAGCCAGGATGGTTAATAAAAGCAAAAAGATTGGGATGAAATTAATATTCACTTGATAGCACCGAGTAAGGAGGAATCAGATGTCTGGAGAACGAGAGGGATAAGGGTTTGTCTGTAAGCAGACGTGAGGGATAGTCTGGTGAAGAGTCGAGGTAGAGACGCGAGACGGATCATCCGCGATACACTCGAGAAAGCTAGTCGGTCGTGAAGCGTTGGAAGGCTGTCGAACACGACATGAAATATATCGACTGGAAGGATTTCCCAGGGAGTAAACATAGTTGGGGTTGTCTCTGCTGTTTCGCAAGCCACTGTGCGCTTGAAGGGGTACCTAAATCCGCAGTGCACAATGTGGTGGCTGGCTGTTCGGATCGGCTGTCGTCAGACCCTGGTACTTGTGGCTGCAATGATTGCAGTCACGCAATCCGCATAAAAGACAAACTTACTGGTTTGGCGCCCCAGCGCCTGGGCGACGAATGCCTTTTTCTACGAGGGAGCGGAACCATTCGCCAATTGCAAAGTACTAGGAATAGTGGGAGAAAGAGACAGATGGGCTCGGGAGTCGGTGTTCAGATCTTTTCAAAATGTACACCCCGCGGATCAACTTGCAACACTTGCGCTGAATCCCAGATCTCATCGCTGGGCTCCCTTCCTCTCATCTTGACCCCGTCCCCTCGTCCTCAGCTTTTTGGTGACAATGGACTGAAGTCTGAAGGCCTGCAGCTGAGCTTTTGCTAGAGTTGTGTTCTGAGATTCACGTCACGTCCCGCGGTTCCGAGAGAGCAGGAGCTTTGAATCGCGAGGAGGACTCGGAGTTTATTATACTGACGTGGTCCCCAATTGGAACGATGAGTTCACCCGGGCCGTGGAAAATCTAGTATAGGTTGTAACTACGTAAGGGCTGCTCAATTCTAAGTGGTACAGTTCAGAACAGTTTGAAAGTGGTACAGTTTGCAAGCGACGTCAAGATCGCTGATAGCCGAGAGGTACCATCGCCGGTTCCACATGGTCACGGCCAGCCTTGTTAGATTTTTGTGTACTCGTACTCCTCCTCATCCTTCTAACTTCAGTCTCGGTCTCGTATCTGAATCTCACTGTCTTTACTTTAATTCCAATATACAACAGGACTCCTCGATGAATTCAGCTGTTTCCTCACGACGTTCTTCTGATCCCCAGGAAACCACTGATAAGCCAAGTTCACGCAGTGCACGGGTAACACGCCGACAATAATTCCAGATTGTGCCAAATCCTAACCCGAGCTTTTTAGCTACAGAAAACGCATCACTTCCCTCGCATAACGTATAAGGAAGGCTGCAAATTGGTAACGCACAGCGCGTTGTGGCTTTCGTCCCGTACTCGTGAAGATGGGGTTGTGTTCAAGTAAATTCACGAATTTATCGAATGACACACGGCTCATCCTTTGATATGTGGCGTCAAATAGATATTCTCTTGCATACACAATGCCGGACGAGGTCCCCGTAAGGTGCTGAAATATTCTGCGAGTGCAGCAGCGTCAACTCCAAGGCGCTGCATCATCGTGATGCTCGCGCCTGTGTCATAGAGTTCACGGTTGAATTCAGCATCGATGTCGTAAACAATAATGTCTTCTGCCTCGAGTCGGACGGTGGTGCATATGTTGTTCGGCGAGACTGTCTACATGTGGATATCTAGGGTGGAGTGCCGGCGATGTGTACCTCTTGGCTATCAGCAACCTTGACGTCGCTTGCAAACTGTACCACTTTCAAACTGTTCTAAACTGTACCACTTAGAATTGAGCAGCCCTGTAAGTAATTCAATTTATGTAGTCCATTGCACCTTTTCACGGTGCACACGCGTCGGGCAACGAGGGTGGAGATGTATACCGCCTAGTTTAGAATCCCTGGCTCGAACAGCGGGACGACACGGATAAAACCTAGTGGGAGTTGAATACCAGTCCTCTGATCACTTTCCGACATCCAGGATTCTTCAACAGGGGCACACATCAACTCTTCGTCTCGGCGTGTATGCTAGTATGGATTATTTGTTTCCAGGTGGGCCTGTAGGAGTCATCTCCATAGGTATGCGTACATACTCGTAACTATCATGGCCGCTCTTGATCTTTCTTTCGAGATCAGGCGCCCCCAACCTAGTGCATCAGTTGGAAAGACGAACCTTGTTCTGAGTACCCAAAAGGGCACGAATGAGCAGCGCGCTGGCGCGCAATCAACTTGAAGGTTTGCGAGGTTGACGGAACCGTGGCTGAAACACCCGATTTCGCATGCAGAGATGACGCAATGCCGCTCCTGATCATATGCAGCAATTGTGCTGCAAGACTCACGACGACGGTGCTTTCTCTCCAATTCTCCCTGATTGCGTCTTTTTATGATGGCCGCAGGTCACCGTATATTTCAAGGGAATTTTGAAAAGGTATAATTATTATTATGCTCGTTTCAAACCATAATTCTCAAAATGGATGCCAACAACTGGGTCACTATACATATAAAAAAACCACTGGCTGTCACGGTGACGACTTGACATTTGGAAGGCCGACATATCTACGAGGACGGTCTCAGCATGCATCTGCAGTCTCCTTGCATGACGATCATCTACTATTACCAGCTGTACTCGTCCCACGACCCATCAACACACCCCACCAGTGTTGCAGGCTGATTATAGAGAATGCTTCGATTTCGACTTCCTTTATTTGAAACTACTGTGATCTTCTCAGGGGTGTAGATCATGTGTAGACAAATCCGCTTCTGAGGCTATTTCCCTCTCTCGTGGACGCAATGTTCTGATTTTCCTGGATTTCAGAAGCCGCCTGCTTCCCATATATCCGTTCAACGTGGGGTCTTATATTTATCTCCAGAACCCGAAGCCTTGAGTGAGATAACATGTGCTTGGGTGCCTTCCCAATACGTTCACGACTGGTGCGCGAAAGAACGGCATCTGCAACCCAATAATGGTATCCAGTCTTACCACGTCCGTCGCCATATCCCAAGCTATATTGAACAGCAAGAGAGAACGTCGACCACATGGAGTATATTAGTGTTTCATGCGTTTCCTCTGAGTGCACCACCGACTATTTATGAGACGACTTGCGTTTCCGCTATAACTGAAGGTCTGCATGCCCCCTCTAAACGTACGAGAAAATGACTACCCCTTCAACCATTCAACGTATTATACTCGGGACGACAGCGACCCTTATACCTCTGAGCTCCCGGTGAGATCACTCTTGGTCCAATTTTTACAATGTTTCGCTGACCAGACATTTGTTACGCAGCCAATGGACAGCGAGGAGGACGTGCTCCAGGAGCATTTGATGCATCACCGACAATACGGACGTGATACCACCTATTTGCAACCCAGAGCCAAAGCGAGTGTAGCGAAGCGAGAGATACTCAGACAATTTTTTGAGGTCAACAGCTTTACATTTAAGATTTCTTGGCTCTGATAAGCCACTTAACACAGAAGCTCAAACTAGCTATCCGCAGGGGTTATTGGAGCATCACAAGGCCACGCAGGAATTGACACCGCCCGAGCCTATGCTGGAAATACGTTGTGCTTTTTCATGCTTTTCTGACGGCAGTGTGACGGTTTGCGACGAGCTCCATCTCAAGATTGCTGCCTCCGCGTGGCAATCGAGTGGTATGCACGGCCCACTAGCAGTACCTAGCTCGGGGGTTATTGCTGCTCAGACTGATTTCCAGGTAGGCGGGAGAGTCGGCAGTCAGGGCCGTTGTGTATTTGACGAGAATGTAGTAAGAGTTGCAGAGACACACAACGATCTCTTTTTCCAAACTGGGCCACTTGCCCCCTCAATTTAAGCCTCGCTTTATTGACGTCGAGCGTCAATTTTTGTTCTCCACATCTGGGGCTGACTTGCCCTGGCTGTGACACTTTGCTCATTCGAGATGCTGAGTTTGGAATACTAAAAAGGTACCAGGACACAGTGCGCAGATCTACAGACCGGATCTTCGTCATCTGGAACTTCTTCCCAAAGGTGAGATCTAGCAGGCGCGAGATTCGTGTCGTTTCGCTGGGTGATAGTTCCTGTATGATGGTCGAGGGGAGCTCAAGCTCGAAAAATCCTCCTTCCTGCTTCTGCACTCTCAGAACGCCGTGCGTCATATCAGAGTATTGAACTCGATAACTTCCGTGCTTTTTTCTACTAACCAAGCGTCCGCGAGGATTACATTAGACGCGGCGAGCAATCCGTGCCCGCACGTAGAAAGTTCCTGCTCGTATGCAGTAGGGTGGTGGATATCGGGGCGACCGCGTCAGTCGCTTTGGTGTCGTTGTGGTCACTGGGGGTGGCGGGGGAGCGGTTGTTAGTTGGTTGAGGTTCTCCGCGATGTCCTTGAAAGTGTCGAGTGTAAGATCCGTGTCCGTAAAAACGATAGCTGCGGGATTCCTCCCACTGGTAGACGCCGTGAAGGCTGTAAGGAGGGAGAACTTGAATGCACCGGAATTTTTTTTTGTGGTTCTCGAGCTTGCTGCACATCCTATTCATATCCTGGCCTTTTATTTTGTTCTCCGCCAGAAAGCATGACTAGACGTGAAGACCAGAGGAAGGAAACTTGATAGTGGTAGATATACGGAGGACTCCGAGGTTGGACTGTCATGAAATTTCAGACAATTTACCTCGACATTAGAGGATCTCGACAATGAGGAATCCGGGTTATAAAAGCTTTACTGATAGATGGCGAAAATACTTACTGAAGGTCTCCATTGAGAAAGTTTTCGTGCCGGCCGTCCTTGCGTCACTCCAATCTGCACCAAAGAGCCCCTCCGAGTTGTCTCCAAATTGAGTCCTTTCCTTTCTGAGTCCCGCCTCAAATCTACATGTCACAGCATTTAGGAAACCCAAGTCGAAGATTCTCCATAGGCGGCATAGAAGCATTTGTAAGGGGGGAATCCAATGAAACTAATTGCAGGCGAGGGTTTCTCAAGAGAAAGATGACGCAACTGACAAGGCAAGACTGTCCAGCCAAAATTCGGGCTCGGACGCGAATACAAAGAGGAACCACAGTGATGAGTAGTTCAACCTTATAAAAAGAATGAACCGAGGAACCATTGGCCCCAGCGGATGAAATTTGGAGTGTCGTAGTAGGTAGTTAGCAGGTCCGGGCCGATCCGAATCTTCAATTCTGATCACTCTTGGTTTCACCACCTTCTCACCGCGCCGCAACTTAAGTACTCAAGAGCGGCCGCTTGAGCTCCAGCCAACCTTTCCATCATATTATTTATCCATTATGGCTCAGGCTCCTCGTTCTATCGTAATAATTGGTGGCGGAATAATCGGATGCACAACTGCGTACTACATTACACACCACCCCTCCTATTCCACTGACACCAAAGTCACCATTGTCGAAACCTCTGCTCACGGGGAGGCTCAAGGCGCGTCAGGAAAGGCTGGGGGCCTCGTTGCTCGTTGGGCGTACCCGCAACCTCTGGTGGATGTCTCGTTTGACGAACATGTGCGGCTCGCAGAACTACACGGTGGGTCCGAACGTTGGGGTTGGCGGTATGTGAATTGCGGTAGTTGGGATGGACGAGGCGAAGATATATCAGAAGGTACATCAGATTTCGACCGAGAGTCTGTGGAAGCGGATGGTCTTACCGGCCGGGGGAAGAGCTTGAAGAAGACGCTTGGGCTTGAGGGTGGAAAATCTCATGCAAAGAAAAATAAGGACAAGGGTCTCCCGCATGATCTGAATTGGATGCATTCCGACCTCACAGACTCTTATACTCCTATGGCCCCTTCTGGAGACACCGCCCAAGTGCATCCCTACCTCTTTACGCAGAGCATGCTTGCACTCGCTCAAGAATGCGGCGCATCTTTCCTTCCAAGCACAAAAGCTACTGCAATCAGGATTTCTCCCAGCGGCCATATCATAGGCATCGATTGCACTGTTACTCGCACGCGTAAGTCTCTTGGGAGTGACATACAAAATGAGCCAGAGACGATCGTCGAGCAGATGCACCTTGAAGCAACGCATGTTATCATCGCTGCGGGTGCTTGGGCACCTCATATTTTACCTGCTCTGCCACTCACAGGAACACGCGCACACAGCATTACCATACACCCGCCTGCCCACACGCTTCCCATCGCACCCTACGTTCTCTTCACAGAAATAACACCCCCCTCCTCTTCCGGTCGTGGCAGTTTTCACGCCATTCCTGAGATTTACGCTCGCCCCGGGCCTAACGGCGAAGTCTACGCTTGTGGTCCCGGGGACGACGCGCCGCTTCCGGACTCAGTAGACGATGTTGATGTGGACTCGAGCGCGTGTGATGCCATATGGGAGGATGTTCGTAGTGTTTCACGGGTATTGAGAGCAGGTCACGTCAAAAAAAGCCAAGCATGTTTTCTTCCTACAGTAGTGGGGCAAAGGCAAGGTCCCATCATCGGCGCGGCGGACACTGTGGCGCGAGGGTTGATGGTGGCGGTGGGACATACATGCTGGGTTCATCTTACGTTCATTAATCTCGAGGAGTGACTGATGAATGATTGCCCTTATAGGGAATATGCAATGCACCCGGGACCGCGCGAGCAATCGCAGAGCTTGTTATGGACGGCGAAATACGATGTGCAAACCTGAAAGCTTTACATCCTGCGCTATTTCTGGATAGACTTCAATCCGTCCGTATGTCCCCCCCCTCTTCTGCATGAGATTTGTAGTTTCAGACCTTTCGATCGTATGATGTTGTATACATATGGCAAAACTCGACAAATCCCCTTTTACATCCGCAGTGGCTGAAGTATTGACTAGTACCTTGTGTGTAACATCCTGTAATACATGCGTCAACCTGCACTCAGACAGGGTTAGCGGAAGTCAAGCTCTGATACAACAACCGCCCCCCCGACGACTTGTGATCCACCTTAATCCACCTCGCCTCAAGAAAGTTGTCGCACGGATACAGAGATGTCCATATCTATCTACGTACAACTCTACCACGCTCCACCAACGCTCCACTGTATCACCTTCCCCGAATCGGGTGACTTGGCGACCAAGACGACGCGAATTAAAATCGAAGGCTCAAGTTGAAAACATTGCAGTAACGTGAGTTGTAATGTGGCTCAACGTTCAGCCATCGACGTCATCCGGACCCTCGCCTCAGGCTCATAAGGAGAAACATCGCATCAATATATCGCGTTGCCTTGAGATTTCTTGGAGTCGTGAAGAGTACTTGGCAAGCTCTTACAGGTCCCGTTAACTCGATCACAGCTTCGAGGCCCTCGGGCTCGCCGTGGTGGAGCGGCAGGTGTAAAGAATTGACGCGCTGTCATACCAAAATTCCAAGTACGCGTACTCAAGTTACATAAATCTCGGTATATATCGTGGTATGGTATTGTACCTCGAGATGTTTTTGACAACCTGAAGTCGTCAGATATGGGATGTCACATGTGGTGCCTGTATATACTGTCATTAATATTGCTCCAGGGCAGGGGAAATGCATCAATTAGCCTATTCGATTCAAGATTGGAGTCTCCCGATTCGACTCCCAAGTTGTTGGTCCTAGTGTGTATTATGTCCAGACGGGCAACCAGAGAAGTGGATATGAAGGCCTGCTTCTTGATACGATACCGTGCCAGCACGAGATCAGGGAGTCTATGTATGTACGGTCAAAAATTTGCGTTGTTTCAAGGACGTTTCTATGCAACCCCTGCGCCCAGCGCCAACGCGTCAATATTCCAACTCAACGATCGATATGGATGTGCGCTGATATGCGGAAGAGGTGATAAACCCATATGGCTGTTGATAACCGTGTCTGCGGGGAATTCAAACGCCGCGGAACACAAATCCTGGCAGATGCGAGCCAGCTTCGAACTTGTGTTTGACCTCCGATGAACACTTCTCTGCCTCATCTCTTCAATTGATACATACATCCTATCACTAGAGCGAAAACCTTTACACTGGACGTTTACGGTTTCTACTCCGAAAAGATTTCTTCAAGTTGGCCACGCATTGCTCATGCCAATAGCCCGCCCTGGTCGTTCGGCAGCCGTTCCTACGGAGACTACGGAGACTACGGAACTCACCCGCCTCGTGGCATTATATCCGTCTGGACTTTGATGAATGAATTTTCGGAATCAGAGGGGCAAAATTTGGACTGCCTAAGCCTGGCGTGGGCCAATCCTGGGCCCGCGCCGAACCATAAATATTGTGGCAACAGGCAGACTGAGATCCCCCTTACTACACGCTCATCTGGGTCTGTGTAGGTCTGTGTGTAGCCCTGCGCGTCTTCCTGTCAATTCGGGGCGCCCGGTTTTTCCTGGCCGAATCCTGGCGCCGGAGCTGTAACTCCAAACCACGTTTCTACTAATAGATATAGTACGTATTGTACACGTCTCTGTTCTCTTCTATCCTTTTTCATCCCCTCTTCCTTTGGGCTTTCGTCCTTCTGTGACGCCTCTTCTTTCGTGAAGCGTTTCTAATCAACTACCCGCGTCTGTAGATCTACATATTTTATTGCTACACTCCACCTTAATCGACGTTTCCTCTCGCCTTAATCGACATCATGCAGCGACCCTCCTTGCTAACAGCCACCGCCGACCCTCACGAGTAAGTCGTCTAGTTTTGCCATTTCACGCGCCTTAAATCTTTTTCCAGAGTCCTTTGCCGTCATTTCAATGTTTTGAAACCCGTTATCCCGCTCCACGACTCATTAAGCACCCCGGCCACAATCGAGCTCTCAATATTGCGCACCCCGCACGCGATTCCCGACGCCCCACTTCCTACACACGTCCTTTTTGTCACATCCTCGTCTGCACCGCCCCTCCTTCTGCCTATCCACGCCACTCTCTATAGTACCGGACTCCGCGCTGATTTACCTGTTCCTGATGGCGCCCCGGCCCCCGTACTGAACACCAGCACCGTAACAGTCCCTGTCGTCCAGCTCTCTGTCCCTCACCCGCCCACACTCGCTTTACTTCTTCTCTTCGCTCTTGCCCTCGAACCATCCCCGCACACTGCACTTGCATACCGCCTCCTCCCACCCTCCGTAGTTGAGGAGTTTCCTAACTCCGCTGCTATGGCCGCCGTTCTTGCCCGCGGCGCAGGACTCGCGGCATTAGTGGAACGCAACGAAGGCATGTGGCGGAACGTACTCGCGCTAGGTGTGAGCGATGGAAAAGTCGTGGAGATGGTTGGGATGGTGTGGAGCGTGACGAAAGAGGCAAGGAGAGTAAGGGGGCGCATGCAAGCTGGTAACAGATAATTCTTTTTGCTCCAACCTATCACATACCTCCACAAGATCTGGACCTAGTCTCACGACGTCTGGTCCAGGATATACACGACACGACACGCCCTCAACGAACGCGTCCCAAGAAACCTATAATTTTGGCCTGCCCATATCGCCCACTAGCCCTATCCATTGTACGTATTGGACTAATATCTGCTTTCTTGTCGTACTGTTCTCTGCCACGAGCTGTTTTTATCGATAATTAATTGCTTACCTACGCTTTGACTTCTTGAACCTTCCTCTTCTACTTTGTTCTGTTACAGCTACATCTCTCGGTGCCCCGCTTAGTACGCACTCTCCTGACATGCTTGACTCCGATACCTCCTATGATTGTTGCACTGTTACCGTTCGATTTACATATTCGCTAATTCAATAATAACTGGGCATTTGCTTACGACGACACCCCCCGCAACTAGAGAGTAGATATGGTGGTGTTTCGCCTCCGCATTTCCAAGTTTTTGCCAAGTGAAAAGAAGGGGATGGAGAAGCCATCTGATCAACCGTTGTCAGTGATACGCTACAGAGAGAGAGAGACACCAGCATACGGATAACGATGGAGCAGAGAACCACAAAGGAGACGATGGGCTCCAAGCAAGCTGCCAGCATTTCTTCTTCATTCTGAGGTGGGGCTTGACCTAGGGTGGGTAGCTTGCGCAATGCAAGCGATGATACGAAGACTGCACCGACACCCATCTGATGGACAGTACTTGAGAAGACAAGCTACCAGAAGATACTGCCACACTTACGGGACCTACAATATTGTCAGATCTGAGCGGTCGACATGTTTTGCCCGCAATACTGTACCAAAATGACCAGAAAACAAAGCTTCACGCCAAGTCGTGATTTCTGGGATCCACCTGTACAGCGCTAACAAGGCGGGGATGCGTCGGAGGGCAAGGATAGCGAGAAAAAGCACGATCAGGCGCCATGGAGTGATGCCAATCTCTGGAGAGTTGAAAGATTCAAACGGGAGCCACGCGCCGATGTATACGAAGCAGGCGCAATTGAGTACTAAGTCGATCACTGATGCAAAAGCTTCGCCTTCAGTCTGGTCATTGAATTCTCCGTCCCATGAAATAGCACTTCCTAGATTTGACCACATCAGGTTCGAGAATAGAGAGATTCAGGGAGAGAACTTGCCAGCGGCGAAAGCTGCCAATAGGTCATCGCTTCCAAGTGTGCTCACAATTCCGGTGATAAATATGGCGAGAGCGAGATACTGTGCAACATAGGATTCGCGGTCAATATAACCACGTCGATGAGAGAACTTCATCAAATGAGAGAACATAAGTCCTAAGATGGCCCCGATAACGGCGCCCAGAACAACTTGGTCTTGAAAAGGCTCAGGACAGAATTGGGTGATGAATCTAGGGCACTCACAGAGCAATCCTACGAGTACCCAAAGAGTGATGGCCTCTCCTCTAGTAGGCTCCGTGATGAGGTAGAGGCAAATTGTCAGAAATGGGAATGCGAGACCGTCATTGGCCGCTGACTCTGCTGCTAGAATCTGCCGCAAGTTGAGAGGTACATGTCGTTTAGCATATCGGCCACCTGAATAATCAGTTCAATGCCACGTATCGAACAGGACGTGTGCGTGAAGTCGAAACTGACCAACGATTGCAGCGCATATAATTGGATCAGTTGGAGTGAGGCACGCAGCGATTGCCAAGCATGATAAAAAGGTCAAACTCGGGAAAAGTCCCAACAAGACACCTGGGGCCAATTAAACTTGTTTAGGATCATATAATTCACAACCATTAAAGGCGGCCACAAACCTGCGACAATAACCCAGCCGATAGCCATAGTAGGCACTACCATGATGAGAAGGCTTTTCGCGTGCTTGGCCATGTATGATTTAGGAAGTTCGACACCGATGGCAAAGAGACCGGTAACGAGGACGATGCGCGTCACCTCACGGGTGAGAAACGTGGTATCGGCGCCCCAAGAACGTGGGTTAAAGGCATCTGCGACATGAGGCCCCATAAGTATACCACAAGCAGTTCCAAGGACGACTTCATTGATGTAGAGCTGGCACATGATGTCAGTCAAATATGCGCGCGGTGTTTAGTCGCCTCACTGTTTCTTTGACCAGAAGCGAGAACATGGAGAACTAGAGGAAATAATGAGGTATGGCGACACAACGAGGACAAAAATGAATATAGAAGGTGATACGTACGGCGACTACGAAACCTCCGAGGCACATGTAAGCCAGTCCGGGGGTTGTAACCTTGAGCAATAAGTGGGTGAGCGCTCGAAAGATAGGACGGAGCACGAACTGCCAGCAATTCTATAGCCATTGATGTCAATGGGTAGAGGAGAATTTGAAATGAGCGACAGGGACTGGTACTGTAGGTCGCTCTCCTTTCAGTACTAAAGAATTATATAGAAAATTGGACCATACACTCTACCTCATAAGCGCAAGGTACGCATATCTGACAGAAACTCCATCGAGGCTCCGCCTAGGCAATAGGCACAAATCGATACCGGAATAAGTCAGTACCAAGAACAAGTTTCAGGAAACGGGGAATTCCGGTTGGTTAAGAGATGGTGTCACTGAGCTCCAACACGCACAACAAAGTCAGCGTGTCCAACGAAACCCTCGAAAGCTTGCACCTCAGTCATCTCCGAGTCGCAAATAACTATAATATGACCTCAGGGGGTCCCTTGTCCCCTGGTGAGTTTCTCTTGGGATGAAAGTGTATTTGTATGAATTACGACAGGCATACGAAGGGTTCGCGACTCAACGCCTGTAAAACCGCGGAAGAGTCGGAGGGTTCACACGAGATAAGAAAAGAGGGCTCACCTGCAGCCCGGAGTGCGCGCCACTGCACCCTCTAAATTGACGAAGAGCCCTGGCTTATCCCAAGTTCAGCAGGTCAAGGGACAGTGCCAGCCTAGGGTAAGGACTAGACCTTGCTGGGACTAGGAGTCGCGACAAGCCTGTCGCCTAAACTATCTCCCAAGAACCGTTGTAGCACCAATTATACAGAAACACAGTATCGTCATCTGCACCCCAATATCGTAATCACGATGTACACTGAATTAGCAGGCCTGTCAGAATCAGAAGCTGTCACTACCCGACAGAGGTCATAGAACGGCTAAGAGTCCCAATGTTCAAACGTTTGGGCTCAAGTCTGGAGCAACTGTATAGGCCTGGAATGAAAAAGGCACCAGTCGGTAAGTCCAACTTTCGTGATCAATATGAAGTTGCCTGCTCGTCAAGAAGGAGTTGTGGCTTACCATATTGACACAATATCGATTCGGATAACGATTCTTGTACAGGGTGCCGCTGTCAGAAACTGTTTAGAAACTTCAACTTTAGATTAGTAGCAAGGGTTCACTTTGAGATTACCCGCCGGCGAGCTGGTTTCGATGCACAGTAACTTCGTATGTACTAGCGTTAATTTGGACTTGGTGCTCTGGCCTGTCGTACAACTTGAAGAACACCATGGGCTATCAGGGTCGCATTGCACGACTTAATAGCGACAACAGAGCAGGAAAGGACCAGCAGATAGATGCAGTTCACCAACAGAGTCACGCGTCGTAACCGTGTCGTAACCTGTCATCATGGTTGTGGATGAGCATTTGTACATATTCGGTGTAGCGAAACGAAAATTCTATAAGCGAAAGATCAAATTTGAACAAAACTGGTCCAAACGTTGACTCGATCCACGATGAAGCCTGGGACCGCAAAGGAAACATGCTGCAGGACGTCAACTGTACGAGCATGACGAGCACTGAGGAACCGGACATTGTGATAGTTCAAGTTTGTCTGACCAAAGAGCGCCGAGTGATCGAAGTATTTTCAGGCCCAAACCATGCGCATGAAAGCGCGTCGAAAGTCCTTACTTGAAGTTGTAAGCGACTGAAATCTGAACTGGTTCGAATGTAGAATGTTTCAAACTGTTTTATGTATTGCATAGGTGTATAATGCATGCTACTTGTTGTCGTAGTTGTAAATAATAATACTGTAATAATGATATATGTAAATGTGCGAGGATGCAGTGCGATGTGATGATGATGATGCTGTGCCAATGCCAATGTGAAGATGCGATGAAAGAGTAGACGAGCCAAAAGGTATGAGAGTCAACGAAAGACGCGATAGCTCAAGCCGACTCTTCGCCGAGGACGGTGTTAATGTTGTCACCAGTCCCTACAGCGATGGCTGCTAGAAGAGTCATCCAGGCCACCTCAATAACCTCCCAAAGGGCGTCATCGAAGACGCCAAGAGCACATGTGTTCTGCCACAGGCCGTGAACAAGGACCGCGTGCTGAAGGAGTACTTGGGTCGTGTACGTGCTCGCGATCTGGTACGCGTACGACATGATGTTCTTCCGGTGCTCCGCGTGCGAGAGGGGCTCCGCAGGGGTGCCATCAGCAGAGGGCGGGGATGAAATAAGAGGGGAGGCTGGCGGCGCGGGCAGCATGCTGGATAGGAGGGCGGAGGCATTTTTTGTGTACAGGAAGGATGAAAGGCGGGAGTATGTGGCAGGGCTCGGAAGGCAGAGGGAGCGAACGGGGACCTTGAAGGATGTCCCGGGCCCAGCATTGTTCTCAGCGGCGGGAGAGAATGGTGGCAGGCGGGCGCAGTGGGCTGCGAGGTAGGCGGAGTGGACGGGGTAGAGTGTCACTTTACGCTTCTTCGCAGGCGACGATGAGGTGGATGGTGATGGTGGAGGGCTGAAAATGGCCAACATATGTGTGGGGTTCATGGGTGAGAAGCCGTCGATGGGCTGCAACTTGACGTCAATCTCAGAGGGTAGTCTCTCGGGTACAGATTCAGGGCGAACGCAGGCAAGAGATTTCAGGGCACTGGAAAACGAATTAGCACTATGGTTAGAGAACGAACGAATATATAGCGTACCTGGGACCAAAGCATTCAAGTCCCTCACGGATGTACGAAGCATCAGCGTCGGCAAAGCCAGATGCAGAAGCTACAAGCGCCTCGCGTGTGACTTCCAGGTATTCTGGACGACCAAGTTGCTTGGGAAGCGTAATAGGCACGGTATTGGAGGACGAGGAAGAAGCCCCTGGTGTGGCATCAGCCATCTCGATCTCGGGTGTGGGGATGCTAAGCATCTTGAATGTTAGCTGTCTGGTGGGTTGCTTCTGTTTGCGAGAGCGACGGGCTGCCTGTTCAGCTGCGTATTTGCTAGAGTTGCCGTGGCCATTGGCGCGAGCGCGACGCCGTTGAGTGTTAGACAGGAGGCGTGAGGCGAGGGACTTGGGGAGAACGGAAGGAGGAGTATTCTCAGCGTTGCTGACAGTGCGTTTTGCGAAGTTGGATTGGAGAACCATTGTGGCGTTGGTGGCGAATGTCTGGGGGAGTTGATGAAGAAACCCAATGGAGGGCAGAGTACATTTATACAGCGAACTAAAAACAACGGCAACAATCCAATCGTCGGGCTGAATTACCATATCTGGCATATGGCGGAACTTGCAATGCAAATACGGGTAAGCACAATGTTTAGATATTACCATAAAGGGAAATAAAGGACACCAATCCATCACGATTTGTGAGCGAACAATTATAACTTCTTGTTCTCGGCCTGTCAACGGCCAGAGGATTGGTGGCTTCATTGGTGGCTTCGAAAACTGGATTGCCAACAACCATCAATATATCCTGCGCGAGACGTTAAGACACTTACAAAACAACGAGTTCTTGCTTTCTTGTCCAACGCTACCTGAAGCCATCGAGGCCGAAGCATAGAACAAGGGAAGACGAAAAGGTGCCATAATGCCAAAGTACCTGACTTGCTTCAAAAGTCAGAACAAGACCATTCGGAAACGACCCTCTGAGGAAAGCCTGCTAACCAACAGGTCCGGGTCAGAATATATTGAGAGCTTCATGCGCGAGCATCAACACTGTTCGACATTTCAGGACTTCCGAGCGAGCGAGCCTGCCTTGACGATATAATTGTCAGATGGAGTCATCCCGAAGGTTTTGCCCATCGTATCCACGCTATAAAGTGAACCCACGATCATATACTATAAGGAATATCTTCAAGAAGGTGTCTGCGGTCGTGAAGCCATCACCATTTTTCTCTGCAGTACGTGCCTCAGACTCATGACTTGACAAGGAATTGACTTGACGCACCAACAGCCATCGAGATAGCCCAAATTGAGCCAGACAACAAAAGGGTTCGAGGACCCAAATTTGTGCCTTTCACGATAATTTTGGGCAGGTATTTTCGGTCTCCATGACAAGACACTCTGAGAGTTGGGCTTGTCCTCTCTTTTGCTTCGTTCGCATCAGACTTGGTCAGGGTTTATGCGTCTACGTGAAGGTACGACGCATGAAACAAAGTATCTTGATGAAGCTCACCTCCGATGCGAAGCACTTCCCAACAGTGCTAGCTTTGTATGGACTAGCAGCTGGTCCTTACTATATATGAAGGCGTTGGGCCTCCTGTTCATGGACCTGGATTTCTATCAGTGGACCACAAGGCAGGATACCTACCGACAGTGGCTATAAACCTATATGATCTCTTTTGACGCGCAGTATACTGTGTCTTTTGCCGGAAGAAGGGAGAGACGACGTGCGATCGGACGAGCAGCGTTCTCTGGCTAGGACACTTCGCTGATGCTAGAGATGGAGTTATGCTGTAGTCTCTGTGTGTGCGAAGCGTGTGCAAAATATATACCCTATTGAAATGCTATACCCAATAGCATACATGCAGGTCCAATGGACGACTGTCAGTGTCCGTGTTGTGCGCATGCCGTGCACTTAGGGCCTGCGTGACAAGAAAGGTTTAGTTCTGCAGACCAGTGGAGTATAACCGCCGGTCAAGATCTGGGGGCATACAAGCATATTGTTCCTGTGCCAACCTCCAGTGTGGGTAAACTATCATGCGAGTTTGAGGAAAAGGTCGAGTCAGGCAGGGAGGCGTGCAATGCCACCCACATATCATATATGGCTACTGTCACCGCTCGGTATGACTCACTATATTAAACCCTAAATGAAGACGCTTGTAAGGATGTACTGGAATGTGGCTCTGACTTGGATATTCACTGAGTACCACCAACGTCGTTAGAGAAGATGGGGGTTCGTCCGAACATGCTTGGTAGTGGATCTGAAGGTCGTGGTAGGGCTCTTGGATCTTTTGTTTGTTTGATGACATGGCCTGACAAAGAACGGGATTAAGCGTGAGGACACCATGTCGCTTGGGACTTTTGCCGCATGCGGGGGACAATGCAAGCTCTTGACGCAAACGGACCGGGATGCTGATGGCTCCCGGATCAGCTCGATCGACGTCATAGTTAGTATCACTCGCCGACCTCATTCAGAAAATTTGTCAGAGCTCCGTCGAGAGCCCAAAGCGAAGACCATATCATTCAAGTAACAAAATCGAAATTTGAGTCCTCATTTTCTGCATATCGTTTGGGCGACCAGCGTCAAAATCTGTTCGAATAGTGAGATAGGCGACTATAGTTGTTAAGCCTAGAGAAGCGTATGTTATTTCTCTGAGGATGGACGCGATGCGAGCATGTATACATACAGTCACCCCAGAAACCAAGCGATGTCAAATGGGCTCCAGTTTAAAAGCACGCTGTCGATGACTTCAACCCCGCCAACCGCGAAAACTCCTCCAAAAGTGCACGTCCCTCGCCGGGCTCCAATTCTGTCCCATCCCTGGATACCTTCACCTCCTTATCATGATACCAAGGATTGCGTATATGTTTGACCTTTTTGAACGACATCTTGTCCATCGACAACTATTCAATCCTGAACGGATCGCCCCTGCCACTGCCCTGGGTGCTGGTTATGAAATCTACCTTCCTTTCTGTGTACTCCTTGTCGGGTTTCCTCTCTCCTGCCCTATCTCGTGCGGTAACCTCGGGGTCCAGCACGAGCTTCACTGCAGGTTTTGCCACGTGTTCGTCATCAACCGCCTGGAATGGGCTGGGCTCCCGGGACGGTGGGGCCCACAGGACCCTCTTGACATCAGGGTCGGCTGGAGCCGACTGCACATTTTTGGCGGCGTGAGGTACAAAGGCGTTTTGTTGTAACTCTTCTGCGCAAACAGGAAGAGGATATCTGTCCACGAGGCAGTTGACACTCTGCGAGAGAAAGATATTGTCACAGATATCCTTCATCTGGGTGGGATCCCCGCTTAGGCCTTGATACTCTGCATTTCATGGAGCTGTTGGAATCGAGAATATCAGTGGCGCAAAATTAGAATCTCGATGGCTCCAGGAGTCTTTGTGTTCGTGAGGGTGGATTGGTCCCGCCATCCTAAATCAACGTCAGCTCACGTCTCTTTGTGTTCGTGAGGGTGGATTGGTCCCGCCATCCTAAATCAGCGTCAGCCCACGTCTTAGTGAATCCCTGAAGAATTCAATTACCTAGTATGCCCGTAGAACTCTTCGCTCTTGTTTGCGCCGAAGACGAGAAATACATCCTGGCTTGACCGAAACGCCTGGTCCGGAATCCCTTCGTCGTGTTTCTGTGTCGCCCATGGGCCCACTTTCGCGCTAAGGTCTAAATCAACCTAAATAATGAGACTAGTTTGAAAGGTCGGGCTTGAATCTGATTTGCTTCCTAGTGTCGATGACGGAAATAGGCCGTCAGGAGGCTTGAGCTGGTCGATGGACATGGATCCAAACTGGACTGGCTATAAATCTCAGGTTCGTCCTTTCCCAAGATGGACGATAAAACAGTGGATGTATCTTCCGACGTCGACACTCCTGTTGCCCGAATACTAGTCACATCAGCAGCTCTCGCCTGTTGCTCCTTGATCCAACGCCTATGCATACCAGTTCCCCGCTGCCCGCCAACACCAGGCTTGAGATTCTTGTCCTTGTTCCGTATGCGACACAACAACTCCGGACACCGGGCGTCTCCTGGGTGCAGGCGCAGTCCATCGGAATGCTTTACAGCCTCGTCCAAGTGATGCTCAGTCTTATAGTTGGCGAAAGCGCAGCTGGTCCGCAGAATCGGGAAGATAGAGACCACGCCGTGCTCCGAGGGGGCGGCCAGCGTTGTTCGGGAAAATTGGTGAAGAAACGCCACAGCTCCTCGTGGGTCGCGTCTGATGGCGCGTTGCCTACCCACATCACCCACTCGGAACGATTGGCAGGCGGGTTAAGGTGATAGGAGCGGCGGTTTACTGACTTGGCACCTGTGCCGCTCGCTTCGAGAGAAGGGCCCGCCTTGGAGTTAAGAGGTTCCCGGGTGACCGTTGATGTCAAATGAGTGGGTGACATTGGTAAAATCGGGCTCCTCAGAGGCGAGGTACGTCGTAACGGTCCATCTCCGCCTCCAGGTGATGTGGGCTGTAACGGCCGATCTGACAACAAGTACCGTCGTCGAGGTGAGGGGACACGTCTGCATCGTGAAGTTGAAACCACCATCGAAGTTGACTCTCCATCTCGGGTGATGATGTAATGTACCTTTGTCGGGAAGGCCGAGGAGGAGGAAAAGGAGCAGGGGAAAGAAAGTGGTCTTGCGCGGCTTGGCCGGTATCGACCGAGTGCGGTGGCGCTTGGGAGAGATTGGTTGGGGGGTATCTGGTAGGGATACGTGATGGCGAAGAGTGGTGGCAAGGTAGGTGGACCGTTTGTGCGTTCGATCCTGCGTTTGCTTTATTGTCGTATTTCATGATACTTGTATTTGGCTGTTAGTAGTGAAGGAGGGCTGGTAAGCCATCGCGAGCGTACATCGGCAAAATGTAGAGGCGACACGACAAGGATATTTGGAGCCTGAGTCTCAGGCATCGAATCGGATGGGATGAGAGGAAAGGGGGAGGGAAGCCGCGCCACCCCGATACCACGGCGATGTTCGGAAGTCGACAAATATTCTCTAGATATACATCTTACATCGCACAAGTTATTTATTGGCCAAAAGCACGGAGTACACATTTGACATACAGGGCTGCCCACAATTCCTCATGCATCGGAAGGAGGTCCTCGGCTCATCATCTCCTTCATCATCTCCTGCAGCGCCTCGGGCGCATTCTCAGCAAACACCACGTTCTTGTTCCGGAAGCTCTGTGTCATCACTTGTCTTGACCGCTCGAACATCTCCTCCTCGTACTCCCTGACAAGCCTATCCAGCGCTCCCGCACTTCCGTCTCCCTCAACATCTACCGCCTCCCTTATCCGCTTAGCCAGTTTCAGCGCATCCCTCATCCCGGCGTTGACTCCCTCTCCCGCAAACGGCGTCATGACATGCGCCGCATCTCCCAAAACGGTCCATCCTGGGCGGTGCGTATACACATGTCCATCCGGCAAGACGTACTCGTATAATGGCCACCCCCGGATTGACGCAGGATCGGCGGCCCCGATCCATTTATAGAGGTCCGGTGCCCACCCTGCCTCCTCATACCGCTTCTGCACCCGCTCCTGTACAAGGTGAAGATCGCCTCCGCAGCTGTCGATGAGCTCTTGCGGGTCGTCTGGCCCCTTAGTCTTTCCCATGGCATAAAGCATGATCGACCCGTTCCCCAAACGCTGCCCGACGAGCACCTTCGTGCTCCCGACAGTGAAATACGCCCCATGCTTGACCTTCTCTGTAATTCCGGGGTGCTTCGTGTCGGGATCTATGACGTGCAGCTCGAACCCGCTGATTCCGGAGAACACAGGGAGCGAGTCGGTGATGTGCGCGCGCACTTTGGACCAGACGCCCTCTGCGCCTACGACGAGATCGTACTTGCCAACCGTGGGCACCTCCGCGTCCGAACCGCGGAACACGAGTGCGCCATCGGGGGTGATAGAGCTGATGTGCGCGCCCCAGCGGATGGTGGCCTCCGGGAGCCCGTCGATCAGCAGGGTCTTGAGGTCCTCCCTGTCGATCTCAGGTCGTGTGTTCGGCTCGTTGGGGTCGCCGCTGAGGTCGATGACCGTCTTGCCTTCGCGATCGGCGAAGAGAAAGTAGTTCGAGTGGGGATCGTAGCGTGCACGCGCATCGAAGGCGGAGCGAAGCCCGGCGGCGTCGAGGGCGGCGAGACCGGTGTCGGCGTGGAGATCGAGCGTGCCGCCCTTGGTGACACGCGAAGAGGGGGAGGGATCGCGTTCGTAGATGGTCACATTGATTTTGTTTGACGTCGGCGAGGCGAGAAGGAGGTTGGCGAGGGTGAGGCCAGCGGGGCCCCCGCCGATAATGGCGACGTTCAGTGAAGGCATTTCGATGAAGCGGTTGAAAATTCTACGAGTCAAAGAGGTTGTATTTATGGGCCCAGCTGCGTGCCGATTCTGCTGCCTGCGCGTAGACACGGCACCGAGGTGATGTCTATTTTTAGCCCAGAATCTGGGGGACATAAATCTCATCATACGTGGAACTTGGGAGGTCATGAGCATGAGGTGTTTTTGATATGAGGAAAACGTACCTGCCCTGCGACTTGAATCTGGTGCAAATGAGGGAAGGGGAGGAATCTAGATGATGCTTCAAAGTTTAGAGGGCAATATTAATGACTTTGGCCTCCCGACTTGCACGTTCAACGTGATCAATATTAATGCGCTGCAACAGGACGCGCATCTTCCTTGGAATTCCAGAAGCTGGAGTATATCAGGAGGAAAACTTGACAAGACGAATACGTTCACCACTGGCCAACTGCCAGTGGTAGCTAGAAATTAGTTCATGACGGATTTAGGTCAGATGAATTAAACTTCATTCCCGGTAGGACCGGTAGCGCCCGAGAACGATGTTCAAATGCAGAAGGATGCATCAAAGTTCATACCGCGCACTATTTGCGAGAGAGACGTTTCAGCTTGAACGTTTGCTGAATTCGAGACGGTTGTCGAGTCATGACAAGTTGGCTAATTTCCCACGCGTAGAGCTTGAAAATTTGTCATCGACGTGACGACATCAGCAACAAATTGTAAGTGCTTGGCGACAATAATCCCAAAGACGGAAAATTGTCTGCAGCCGCTACTTACAGAATGGATATCGGAATGCCTTGCATGTCAGTGATATTTTCATGAATAAGTCTGATCGTAATGGAGAGTTGGACGAAATTAAACGTGGAGATAAACGACTGTCATGGTCATATGTGGCATGCCAATCAATTGCAAATCAACGTCATGAAGAGGATCCTGCTAGTTCGGGATGCTTGGTTGCAGCTGCGGACTGCGGAGAGCTTTGCCACTGCTGATTGTGACTGACTGAGTTCCCTTGAAGTTCATATGTAAAACTATGGTAACTACTTTTGAAGGGCTCAGGACTCTAAGAAATGTTTCAAGCCTTGAACTGGTTCGAATTTCAAAGAGTGTATGGAGACAAGTCGGCGGCATCATCCCTGTGGCGGTGCTGTTTGGGTTGGGTTGATTTGTATTGTGCGGGCATGAGTCTCCTTCAGGCCAACAACATTGGTTCGCTTCAGACCACCACCCGTCCACGACGATGCCTAGAACGGGGCCAACCAGCCAGGACGGCTACCCCTCGTCGTCGTCGCCACCATCGACAGACAACCACGACCCTTTCAGCAACGGCCAGAGACGATACTACGACAACGAATCCGACAATGCTGACTACGGCCGTCGCGATACATATGCTTCAGACGGCAGCAACCCCGCCCTCAATGACCAGAACTTTTACGACCAACAAGGCACCTACGATCCTTTTCGTGAGCATAGACAGAGAAGGGTCCTCCCCGTTATCTCACATTTATCTTGTAGCACCACAAGACACAGATTCAGACGTCGATGTCTATGGCCAGAAATATGCACCCTCAGCAGAATCATTAGGGCCAACAGGACCACCACGAATGGGTCCTTTGGAGTCCTCGACACCAACATTTACCGACTATGGCGGCCCATCCGGCGCCCGCGAAGCATACCCAGCATGGAGTGCTGAACGACAAATTCCCCTTTCCAAGGAAGAAATCGAGGACATTTTCTTGGATCTTACACAAAAATTCGGTTTCCAGAGGGACTCAATGCGAAATATGGTGAGTTCTGTTCGTTGCGTGTGCTGCGGCCTTGAGCGCTCGTGTTGCGGCCTTCGGTCCCCATCGCGAGAACTTGGCCCGATTTGGCCGTCGTTGCATCATGTGTACCTCGTGTGAGGTTGTTGGCCTTCATGGCTATTCAGACACTTGGGCAGTGGAATGGAAGCTTGATTAGCGTTGGGCATGCGTTTGTAGAGGGGACCGGAAGGGTTAGACTCGGTTGGCTGCGCGTCTCCTCTTTCGTTCTTGGACCAAGTGCACACATCGTGAGATCTTTGCGAGCCTCCTGTGGTTATGCACGAGGTTCATATAAGGATCGTACACTCCTGTGTTTCGCACTGAGGGTCGTGGTCGGTCGATGCTTCTTTCCTAGACTTTCTTTCTTCCATTCTATTTTCGTTCTCATTGTATCAGAGATGAATAGTGCTAACTATTTTGATAAAGTTCGACTTCTTGATGCAACTCCTCGATAGTCGGGCGTCACGTATGTCACCGAATCAGGCGCTCCTTACTTTGCACGCGGACTACATCGGTGGCCACAACGCTAACTATCGCAAGTGGTACTTTGCTGCCCAGCTCGACCTCGACGACGCCATAGGGCATGTACAAAACCCTGGGCTGAACCGACTGAAGTCGAAGCGCAGCAAGGATAAGCGACCGAAACACGAAAAGTCCTTGAACGCCGCTCTTGAGCGCTGGCGACAGGCGATGCACAACATGTCACAGTATGACAGGCTTCGACAGATTGCGCTCTACCTCCTCCTCTGGGGTGAGGCAGCGCAAGTGCGATTCGTCCCGGAGTGCCTGTGCTTCATCTTCAAATGCGCCGACGACTACTACCGCTCACCAGATTGCCAAAATCGGGTGGAGCCTGTACCGGAAGGCCTCTATCTGAGGAATGTCACCAAGCCGCTTTACCGGTTCATCCGAGACCAGGGATATGAGGTCGTCGATGGAAAATTTGTGAGGCGGGAGAGGGATCACGATGAGATCATTGGTTATGACGATGTCAATCAGCTGTTTTGGTACCCTGAGGGTATCGCGAGGATCGTCCTTACTGACAAGGTATGTCGCCATTAGCTGTCTTCTCGTTGTGAGGTTATTGAAGACTATAGACGCGGCTCGTGGATCTTGCCCCAGCGCAACGATTCATGAAATTCGATCGGATAGATTGGAGTCGGGCCTTCTTCAAGACTTATTACGAGAAGCGCTCTTTCGGCCATCTCCTCGTCAACTTCAACAGGATTTGGGTCATTCACATAGCCATGTTCTACTACTACACGGCCTTCAATTCCCCAGCCGTCTATCAGTCAAAACCCTCATCTCCTGCCCTAACATGGAGCGTAACGGCCCTCGGCGGAGCGGTCGCCACCATGATCATGATCTTTGCCACTCTCGCGGAATTCTCATACATCCCCACGACATGGAATAACTCCTCACATCTCACACGACGCCTCGTCTTCCTCTTTATTACCCTCGGACTCACCTGCGGACCTACGTTTTACATCGCGATCGTCGAGCATAGCTCGAACTCTGGTGGATCACTGGCGTATATCCTCGGCATCGTCCAGTTCTTCATCTCCGTCGCAGCGACCCTCCTTTTCGCCATCATGCCTTCCGGCCGCATGTTCGGAGACCGAGTAGCAGGAAAGTCACGGAAGTACCTTGCCAGCCAGACCTTCACGGCTTCGTATCCATCCCTCGAGCGCACGCCGCGCATCGGCTCCGTCCTCCTTTGGGTCATCGTCTTTGGTTGCAAGTTCACCGAATCGTACTTTTTCTTGACGCTGTCGTTCAGGGACTCCATCCGGGTCATGGTCGGCATGAAAATCCAAGCATGTAACGACAAGTACTTTGGCAACAACCTCTGCTCGAATCAGGCCGCGTTCACTCTCACGATCATGTACATCATGGATCTTGTGCTTTTCTTCTTGGACACATTCCTTTGGTATATCATTTGGAATACAGTGTACAGCATCGGGAGGTCCTTCAGCCTGGGGCTCTCGATCTGGACACCCTGGAAGGATATCTATACTCGCTTACCTAAACGGATTTATGCCAAACTGCTGGCTACGGGAGATATGGAAGTTAAATACAAACCCAAGGTATGCTAGTTGTTCACATTTTATGTTGCATGGCTAACAGAATCTGCAGGTCCTGGTATCGCAGATCTGGAACGCGATTATTATATCCATGTACAGGGAGCACCTGCTTTCTATCGAGCATGTCCAGAAACTGCTTTACCACCAGGTCGACACTGGCGCGGGCGGGAGACGCACCTTGAGGGCGCCGCCGTTCTTCATGTCGCAGCGCGACAAGGGCCTCAAGGGAGAGTTCTTCCCGGCTGGAAGCGAGGCTGAGCGCCGGATATCGTTCTTTGCACAGAGCTTGACCACCGAGATACCTGCACCGCTTCCGGTTGATGCTATGCCTACATTCACTGTACTCACACCTCATTACAGCGAGAAGGTATGTTTATTTCATTTTCGACTCTAGGACTGGTATTGACCGGCGGCATGTAGACACTACTTTCGCTTCGTGAGATTATTCGCGAAGAGGATAAGAACACCCGCGTCACGCTCCTGGAATATTTGAAGCAACTGCACCCCATCGAGTGGGAGAACTTCGTGAAGGACACCAAGATCCTCGCCGAGGAGTCGGCCATGTTCAATGGCCCGAACCCCTTCGCCGGCGATGAGAAGGGCCAATCCAAAACCGACGACCTGCCATTCTACTTCATCGGTTTCAAGAGCGCCGCGCCAGAGTTCACGTTGCGTACTCGTATCTGGGCCTCTCTTCGCGCACAGACACTCTACCGCACGGTATCGGGCATGATGAACTATTCCAAGGCGATCAAACTCCTGTATCGGGTGGAGAACCCCGAGGTCGTTCAGCTCTTTGGTGGCAACACGGACAAACTTGAGCGCGAGCTCGAGCGCATGGCACGCCGCAAGTTCAAGTTCCTGGTGTCAATGCAACGGTACTCCAAGTTTAACAAGGAGGAACACGAGAATGCGGAGTTCCTGCTACGTGCATACCCGGACCTGCAGATTGCCTACCTCGAAGAAGAGCCTCCTCGCAAGGAAGGCGGCGACCCTCGTATCTTCTCGTCCCTCATCGACGGCCACAGCGAATTCATCCCCGAGACAGGACGTCGCCGCCCCAAGTTCCGCATCGAGCTCCCCGGTAACCCTATTCTTGGTGACGGCAAATCAGATAACCAGAACCACGCCATCATCTTCTACCGCGGCGAGTATCTGCAGCTCATCGACGCCAATCAGGACAACTACCTGGAGGAGTGCCTCAAGATCCGCAACGTCCTTGGGGAGTTCGAGGAGTACGCCGTTTCTACCCAGAGCCCATACGCACAATGGGGCCACAAGGATTTCAAGAAGTCCCCCGTAGCCATCGTAGGTGCTCGCGAGTACATCTTTTCGGAGAACATCGGTATTCTTGGAGATCTCGCTGCAGGAAAGGAACAGACATTCGGAACGCTTGCAGCTCGCTCGATGGCATGGATCGGTGGCAAACTCCATTACGGTCACCCTGACTTCCTCAACGGGCTGTATATGAACACACGTGGAGGAGTTTCGAAGGCACAGAAGGGGCTTCATTTGAACGAAGATATCTATGCCGGTATGAACGCATTTGGACGAGGCGCTCGTATCAAGCATACGGAGTACTACCAGTGCGGCAAAGGCAGAGATCTCGGCTTCGGAACGATCTTGAATTTCCAAACGAAGATTGGGACAGGAATGGGTGAGCAGATGCTCAGTCGCGAGTACTACTACTTGGGAACGCAGCTGCCGATCGATCGGTTCTTGACATTCTACTACGGTCACCCTGGATTCCACATCAACAACATGCTTGTTATCCTGTCGGTACAGATCTTCATCGTCACTCGTGCGTGTTTGTTCCTCCTCTTTTACCGAGTCATGCTGACGCACCACCTTCACAGTTGTGTTCTTGGGTACCTTGAACTCACAGCTCGTGGTTTGCAAATACACGGACGACGGCCAGTTCATCGGTGGGCAGTCTGGGTGTTACAACCTCGTACCTGTCTTCGAATGGATTAGGCACTGTATCATCAGTATTTTCCTGGTGTTCATGATCGCTTTCCTGCCGCTGTTCCTTCAAGGTACGTAAAGCGCTGTCTCCGCAGTATTTTTGACTCACATTTCATACAGAACTTGTCGAGAGAGGAACATGGAAAGCAATCGTCCGTTTTACGAAACAATTTGGCTCTATGTCCCCAGTATTTGAGATCTTTTCGACTCAAATTTATACCCACTCGATCCTCAGCAATCTGACACTAGGCGGTGCACGATATATTGCGACAGGACGTGGCTTCGCGACGACAAGAATATATTTCAACATATTGTTCTCTCGATTCGCGGGACCGGGTATCTACTTGGGCATGCGGACGCTCATCTCCCTTCTATACGTCACACTGACATTGTGGACGCCATACTTGATCTACTTCTGGATTTCAATTGTCTCGCTATGCATCGCCCCTTTCCTTTTCAACCCTCACCAGTTCGTTTTCTCGGACTTCGTCATAGACTATAGGTAAGCTCTCAATGATCTTCTTCGCTAGCCTCGCTCACCATGCCACGACAGGGAATTTTTGCGGTGGATGTCCCGTGGTAACTCGCGTTCGCACAATAACTCATGGATTGGTTATTGTCGACTTTCGCGGACCATGATTACCGGGTACAAGAAAAAGAGGCTCGGTCACCCATCAGAAAAGCTGTCCGGCGACGTTCCACGTGCTGGTTGGCGTGCAGTTCTGTTTTCCGAGGTCATCTTCCCGATATTTATGGCCGCACTATTTGTCATCGCCTACATGTTCGTCAAGTCCTTCCCGGGATCCAATGGCAAACAACCACCCAGCCCATTGATCCGGATTGCTGTCATTTCTCTCGGCCCTATCGTTTGGAATGCAGCTATCCTCCTCACGCTGTTCATCTTTTCCCTCTTCCTCGGGCCAATGTTTGAATCAACTTTCCCGAACTTCGGAAGCATGATGGCTTTCATAGCCCACATGCTCGGTGCTATCGGGATGATTGGCTTCTTCGAATTCCTGGTAAGTGGCATCCCTCGGTGTTTTAGTGACTCGATGTTAACTTTTCCACAGTGGTTCCTTGAACTCTGGGACGTGTCACATGCTGTTCTTGGACTCATTGCTGTGATTGCTGTCCAGCGCGCAATTCACAAAATTCTCATTGCGGTCTTCCTCTCCCGTGAATTCAAGCACGACGAGACCAACCGCGCGTGGTGGAGTGGCCGGTGGTATGGACGCGGACTGGGAGCGCATGTCATGTCCCAACCTCCCCGTGAATTTATGGTCAAGATTATCGAATTGTCCTTGTGGAGCTCTGATCTACTCCTTGGACACGTGCTCTTGTTCATGCTGACCCCACCCATTCTAATTCCTTACTTCGACCGCTTCCATGCGACCATCCTTTGTGAGTTAACAATATCCCCGGTGAATCCTTTACAGCGGCTGACAGCCATTCCTCAGTCTGGTTGAGGCCCTCGAAGCAAATTCGTGCTCCCCTTTACTCGATCAAGCAAAAAAAGCAACGCCGCTGGCTGGTGAGCCTCGTCATCTCCCTTCATCGATAGTCATTGGTTGTTAACGGTCACAATTCTCAAGGTGGTCAAATACGGTATCATTTATGTCCTTGTCATCGCCATCTCTGCTGCCCTCCTTGCTTTGCGTAAGTCTTCCCCTTTCACTCGGCTCGCTCCCTGCTCAACTCGTCGTTTTCAGCCGTTGTTTTCCGTACTAGTCTACATTTCAACTGCACTCTCTGCGATAGTCTGTAAGCACTTTAATCTCTATAACTCACCCCTAGACTCTCCACATCATTTCGCGAACACTTTACCCCGCCTCAGTATCGGGTCTTACGGGCGCATTTACCTTCACCTGTTACGGATCCCGTTCACAAGGACATTTATACTGTATACCTACAATATGAGACATTTTGACGGTCTTTTTTCTTTTGCAATGAAGTGTCGCCCCAAAGTACGTCTTTCATCATGGGTTCATCATATTGATATGTCAGCAGTACAGCCTCCATCTGCAATAACAAAAGCTGTCTAGTAAGCCGACAATCGACCATCCGTACTTTCGGTACCAACGACGCTTTCCTCGCCTGGACTCGACAGCTTTGTTCACGAGGTTCAGAATGCGTGTTGTTCTTACCATCTGGGGTCATGCTCTTGATGGATATGTCCTGGCAAGCGAGCAAAACTCCGGCTGCGCTGCATCTGTTATAATTCCGCGTTGTGAACCCTATCATATGACGAAACGGAAATTCTTATAAAAGAGATAAGAAATAACGAGTATCTTCAGAGTCCTATGGTCATCATGAGATTCGCCCTTGCAGCCCCTTCGTTTGCGTTTCTTTCTGGAGCTGTCGCTCGAACATTCACAGTATGTGTTGTGTAGTGATATCTATTGATAAATTGTGTCTTATAGTCTCTTCACAAGGTTTATAATGCATGCCCTTTCACGATCTGGTATGTGATGCAAATGGTTTCGCTGTTTATCGTATCAAGACGTTCACCTGCTCGTTTCAGGCCAGCGGTAGGTAGAGGTTTCGCTCTCCGTTTAAACGGCACGCTCACGCACGGTACACCCAGATGTTCACCGATCTCAACGTAGGCTCGAGTGTCCCTAGCTACCAAACTGGGTATGGTCTTGATCCCCTGCCTTTTATCTGTCTAATCCATTACTTTCAGTTGGGAAGCTCCTGCTTGGAATGCAGTCAGTTTCACCGTCCCGAACAATTGGAAGGCCGGGAGAATCTGGGTATGCACAATGTTTCTCGACGCTCGATATCTGGTTAACGAAAGCTTGGGACAGGCTCGGCGCAATTGCAACTTTGCCACCAACCCTGGCCCCAACTCTTGCCTGGACGGTGGCTGCAACGGTGGTCTTCTTTGTGACGCCCATACAGGAACGGTGAGTCAAGTGCTTTCCCTGCTCATCCTCTATCAACTCAAACGGTAACGGTAGGGTGTTCCCCCTGCGACTGTCGCGGAGTTTACTTTAGGAGCCGCCGGTGGCTTAGATTGGTATGATGGTAATTTCGGGGTTCACTTCATGTGGTATTCTTTCCATTGAACCCTAACAGTGTCTCTCGTCGATGGGTATAATCTTCCCATGAGGATTTCTAACAACAAAGGTTGCCCTGTCGCTGATTGCCCTGTGGACCTTGGACCAAATTGTGAGTTCATTTGGCATCGCTTGGTCGTCTATTTGACGCTTTGGTAGGCCCGGCACCTTTGAAAGGCCCGTACGATTCGACTGGTTTCCCAGTCGGCTGTAAAAGTGCATGCTACGCCAATCTCGATGGAAATCAAGGTTAGTCTCAGTATCTACTTAGATTGCATCTGAATAAGGTCCCTTAACCTCCGTTTCATAGCAAACTCTGCAAATTGCTGCTCAGGCAGCCACAACACAGCCGCAACCTGCCCGCCTTCCGGTAGGTCGCATTTTCGTGTGCTTGTAAGCTTGATGTCCTCAGATGTTGTCACAAGGTGTCGCGTATTACTCCTACTTCAAGAGCAACTGTCCGAATTCGTATGCTTACGCATATGACGAGTCGAGCGGGACTGCACTTTGGAACTGCAACTCGAGCCTCAATGCCGACTATACCATCACATTCTGTCCCTGATGCGGCCGTGCAAGGGAAGAGGTGGCGGCCACGCTGCCTGACTTGCTATTTTCTTTGGTTAATATGGTTACTGTTGTTTGTTTGACCGATGCTCCCGCTGAGGAGTTTGAACATTGACTCTGATATCTATTTGAGCTCATGTACATGTGCTCAGGTGTCAAAGCAAGCAATAGTTGAGTCTTGTGGTGCTACCCGCTTCTTTCAAGCCTCCGCGTTGGCTCGTACAATCGATTTGGCCGTGAGATATCGCTGAAGATGAGCCTCCTTCAACCCAACCGTCCGTGTCGCCGTCACATCCATCATGCGCACGCTAAACCGTCAATATCCCCGTTCTTCGACCGATACTCATTAGCAACCTTCATGGCACCACCTTGATCCTCTTCGTTATCAGACGGCATACCCTCAGTTCTTGATGTCTCGCGTGCTATAGTAAACAAGTCAACAACTACACCTTAGCCTAAAATATTATCCTGTCCGGCACTAAATCAAATTCGAACCTTCGTGCCGATTTGATTTTACCCAGGTTTTGATGCTTTAGGCCACATGCTTGTGGACTCGTGGTTGACCATCGTGACATAAAAAGTCATCACGGAAAACGGGATGTAGTTCGCGGGCGGTATGGAAGAGGAGTACTGCAAGTGTATATTCGATCATGGGGTTGAGGTGGTGCATACGGTCCTAGCTAATTTCATAGGGCCGCCCAGGTGGGTAACACGCTTACCCGTCTACAAATCGCTTGATTGCTGCAACCAACTCTTCTCCCCAGCAACAAAGGGTTATCTTTGGATATCTCTCCTGATTTCGATTGCTTGGCCGTGTTCCCGAGTCAAATACGGTGAGCTGTTCGATCCCAATCAAGATGGAAGTGAGTACTCGTATACGTATATAAGTCTGTGCGCTCACACAGAACCCCAGAACAGCCGATATGATCCAGATAACCTCTCTTGTCGTGGCATTGTCCCTGCTTTCGAGCGCAACGGCTCGCACGTTGACGGTCAGAATCATGGCTTCACTTGTCCCTTCCTCGATTTTCTGATGACCTTGCTCGATGACACCCAGGTTACCAACGCATGCCCATTCACTATATGGTATGTCATGCAGTTTTTGGCATGATCATTTTACTTATGCGCCGGGTGAACTAGGCCTGCTGTATGTCTTCTGCATTTCATATAGTTGACTGTATACTCAAGGCTTATCCATCAGACATTCACGGACCTCAATGTGGCGCCTAACGTCCCAAGCCATGCCACTGGGTAATTTACTATCATCTTATTCCTTAGAATTGCTCTTAAGGACTTTTACTAGTTGGGAAGCACAAGCTTTCACGAGTGTCTCTTTCACCGTCCCCGATAATTGGAAGGCCGGCCGTGTTTGGGTTCGTATCCTTCACCAATTTTTCGGTGGCCTGAGCCGCCTGACTGAACTGCTGTGCAGGCAAGGCGTAATTGTAACTTCGCCACGAACCCCGGACCAAACTCCTGCCTGACTGGCGGCTGTAATGGTGGCCTATTGTGCGATCCTCACACTGGCACAGTAAGTCATCATTATAATCGAAGTATATGTCTCTTATCGCGTTCAGGGAGTTCCCCCCGCCACACTCGCCGAATTCACTTTTCAGGGAGCTGGCTTTAAGGATTTCTTCGACGGTGAGAGCAATTGTGACCAGATTGTTATAATATCTAAACCCTACAGTATCTAACGTGGATGGCGCCAATCTGCCTATAAGGTTCGTCGTGTAAATACAATCATCGACAGTTCCTGTCTGAACTGTAACAGGATCACAAACAACAAAGGGTGTCCTGTGCCCGACTGCCCCGTTGACTTGGGCCCGAACTGTTAGTAACAGCCACCTTGTCCTTGCAGACTTAGCTTCATCTGACCGCCGACCTTCAGGCCCCGCCCCTTTGAAAGGCCCCTTCGATTCAACTGGCTTCCCTGTTGGCTGCAAGTCGGCTTGCTTCGCTAATCTGGACGGAAACCAAGGTAACGAATGAACGCTCCGGTTTACTCGTGCCCCACGAAATACTCAATATACTTTCAATAGCCAACTCAGCCAACTGCTGCTCTGGCAGCCACAACACTCCGGCAACTTGCCCATCCTCTGGCGTTCAATTTTACAGCTACTTCAGTAAGTCCTGTGCTTTGTTGGAATTCTCCCTCGCATTAATAATGTTCCAGAGAGCAACTGTCCTAACGCCTACGCCTACGCCTACGATGAAGCTAGTCAGTCTGCGCTGTTCACCTGCGACTCGAACCTCAAAGCAGACTACACGGTCACATTCTGCCCTTGAGAGCAACTATTCAAATTTCATTGGACTTGTTCCATCTTCTTTAGGTCTGCGGCTCGGGCTTGTCGTTTAACATTCAACTCAAGTCATGGCGTGTTCAAGTTAAATGGAATTTAAATCTTCCCCTGTAGTCTGACAGATTAAGCCACGCTGGTCATGCATTGTGTCGGGGGCTTTGGAAAATCTGTGTTAGGTTGTGAGGAGTTGCTTCCGACACTTGTCTTGCCATGGAAGGCACGAGATTCGTCAATATGATCCTTCAAGTGCTTTTAATGCGCCTGTGGCGCTGGGCCTGTCGGTCAGTGCCAATCCAAAGGATATTTCTAAGCCATCGATTACTCCTGGCCACATCGGTACCGTAGGTCGCCACAGCTGTTTCGGGGGCATTACTGATCTCCATGCGATATCTTAATCAAAGGCCTGATTTTACCACAGAGAGGGCTGATCCTCCGTTAATAGCTCACTTGGTCAATGAGCATACGGTCCATACCAACTCCATCCAGCGATTTCGGTTGTGAACTTCGGGCTATATTAACACCGGAACCTCTTGCCTAATGGATGCTAGTTCGCTTCTTAAAAGATTGTGGCTCTAGCACTCAGCCATCATTAATTGTAAGACCTAGTACTTACCCAGTACCGCTGATCATTCGAAGGGCCTCCTGTTCTCCATCTTAAATCCTTGGGCCTCCTATCTAGGTCTGTCCCATTGACATGTCTGGGAAACTGGCTTCGAAGCTTTGTAGTTTGTGGCTCAGCACTCAGCGATCATTAAGACCTCGTACTTACCGAGTACCGCTGATCATCGAAGGACCTCCTGTTCTCCATCTTAAATCCTTGGACCTCCCATCTAGGCCTAGCCCATTGATATATCCCGGAAATTGTGGTACCAGACGAAGCACTTGCCTGGGATAAGAACCGCCACTTTCAAGTTTCATTTCTTTAACTCGCTTCCGAGGCTCATTTGGATTCGACCTTTCGCATGTCAATACTTGCAGCCCAGACCCAATCGTTGTAGCTTGTACAGCCCATTCAAAGGTAGTTCCTGTCTTTGTGTGCCATTCACCCTTTCGAGATGCGGGGCCTTGTGTAAGTGAGATCCAGTGAGACTTGAGGCAAGAAACTTGGTCCGACTCGGCGCCATGGGGCCTCCATGAGGCACACTGATCGGGCATGCCTTCCGTTATCGGTGTAGATACGGATGCCCATACAGGTGCTAAACTGACATGCAATCTAGACCGTAGAACATACAAATCCACACCCACGCTCACTTGTGGAATGGCCTCACGCCAAAGACCTGGCAAATACCGAAGAACCCCGTGTCAATATAATGTAACTCCGACCAAGAGATTGAACAAGATCCTCCGAGTTCAGAAAGTCACATTCATGATTTCTATGTAAGAATTCTCGCCAGCGGTTCATTTATCGATCAACTTTACTGGATTAGAGATTTTAAGCGGCAAGGTTTTTGAATTTCAGAGTCAAAAGGTTCCACTGTCGCACCAGCCAATCTGAGATCGGATATATCGGGTGACGACGATCCAGAGATGTCCCTGATGGCGCCCGTTTCCGGGAAACCATTTCTTGGTCTCTTGATAATTTGGAATCATCGAAAGCATAAAGGCCTGTGCCTCAGAAGCCACCCATAGCCAACGTTCAACATTCAACCCCCACCCTCTTCGCTCGCCAGGCAATGTTTACGAACTTTCATGCAGGCTATGCGTCCTCTCAACCCATGGACAGACATCAACCCCATGGAACAGATTTGATAGGTCAACCCATCCTGTTTGCCCATGGCCAATTTTCTGGATTGACCATTCGGGCTGAACTCCGCGAAGTCCAACAAGCGGACCTGGGGAGAAAGTCAGTTGTCAGGACTCAGATGGGTTCTCATATGACTGATGCTGACACATGGGGCATTAGATATGCGAGGGTCGACCGAAGACCATTGGATCCACCTCCTGTCGTCCATGCGCGCCTGTTTAAAGTATACAACGCCGGGACAGACCAGGAACTGGAGAAAGAAATTCGCAACTATGAGTATGTTGTTCACGACCGTTTGGCAATAGCTAGTCTGAGGTCTCCTCCTTTGATAGCGAAATACAAATACTCGGACTTGTTTGCACTGTCGATCTCTTTCCTATCCCATCTCCCCCTAAACCACCCTCCAAGGCTGAACTTAAACGTAGGGCGAAAATTCCGACACCTGCCCAGCAACCATTACCCTCCATTGCATCTTCCTCTCGTCTATCAGCAAATGAATCAAATGTCAGGCAACAGCAATATGCCGGAGTCTTTGCCTCCCCGCATACAATTTCCCCGAGCCAAACTTTCGACGGCGCTATGTCATCATCTCCCACACACTCGACTTCGTCTTCACTCTCCTACCCCATGGATATCGACACCGATCCCGACATTGTACATTACGTTGAAAACTATCCAATCAAGGAGAGCTCGAAGATGACATCTGCGCTGGTCGGAGCGACCTTCGTTCAGCCAGCAATTATTGACTATCAAGGCAAACCATCCATCATGTTTGTCTTTGCTGTACGTCACATCAGTCATTTATTATTGGGAGGAGTCCGACATTTCTTTCTAGGATCTTGCCGTCAAGATCGAAGGTTCCTTCATCCTTCGATATCGATTTTTCGATATCTTTTCGAAGCCGCAGAACTATCGGGACCTTGCGGTCCAAGCCGAGTGTTACGGTGGCCCGTTCCGCGTTTATTCAACAAAAGAATTCCCTGGTTTGCAGGCCTCAACGGAGTTGACCAAGGTATGCCGTCCTATCGACGGTAGCCCTCATGCCTGACCGACCCATCACACAGCAATTGTCTCGATGGGGCGTTCGCCTCAATACTAGGGAGACTGAGCGACGGCGTCGCAAGAAAGGCGAAGCTAGAAGTTCGAGCCCAGACACGGACACTTTCAGGAAGCGGAAACGCTCTTCAGGAGGTGCTGATGCAGCATTCGACAGCGATGTTGATGGCTAGTAACTATGGCCCCGATGTCACTGGAAGTAGAGGGTTTTTCGGCGCTGTCTGTTGCCAAATTGAAGTTGAGGACACTGTTAGGGTTCTTCAATATATAGTGTGAATAAATTGATAACGCTTCTTATAACAGATTTGAGACACTTGTGCCCATGATGGGCACAATGTCATGATAGTCAAATGACCATACTAAGTCTATATACGCCTCTTTCCTGGTTAGAATGATTGATCAGCTGCTTCGTGAGGCAAACTTACGTGGAGCTATGTAGGTTCTCTGTTGTCGTTGCGGAGCTACCGTACCGTTCAGAGCTCGGAAGGATGAGAATCAGTTCGGCTGCCGTCTTTTCAAACATGCACTTCTAATATATCAGGGCTTTTCGAGACGCCTATCATTCATGACCCTCCATTCGGCTCAAGCCAGCGAGGTCACGGTGGCCCAGCCGGCCAAGGTCTATGAACGCCCTAAAGGTGTGCTATCTATCAATACGCTTTTGGTACACTTGTACTGCGGTACTGACGTCTTCGACACCCCATTCCAGCCCAGCACACCATTCGAGCGCAACGTGGTGCCTCAGCTCAGCCTTGCCCAAACGTAGCGCGTGCTCCCCCAGCCTCTGCTGGTCGATTCATGCATTTTAGGCAGCGAACTAGATTTCCCGCATCATATTCAACACGAGCCCACTGTGTCAATGCAGGGCCTCTGAACACCAGCTGAGTCGAATTGATACTGGTTTTCAAGGAAGCGAATCAGATCTCCTTTAATTACTGCCGGGGCCGGGACGAATAGATTAAGACGAGGCGAGACGAGGCATGCAAGAGCAGCAGCCTGACGGCGAGCCAGCAAGCGTTTGGGGCCACGGGGCTGCTTTAGGAACGAAGCTTGATCGAGACCAGGATCCTGCCGGAACAGTTGCGACGCTCTATGCATCTATGTATTCAATTTCATCATTCCTGTCCTGAGAGAAAAAGCATCCTTAATTAACTCCAGCTCCACAACTCTCCACAACCATCTCATGCCTCCTCATGCACTACCCGCAAATTATGTGCCGAGTCCCTGGATATGTTGACTTCCTTTCCCAACGTACTCCCGTTCAACTCTCATCTGAGAGCATCTCGAGTCACTGTCGTGCGGTCTCTACCAATCGGAGTTCTGCAGGCTCTCCTGTGCTTTTGACTGCGCAACTTCAAAAGTGCCGGGCGCTATGTGCTCCGCCTTCCACGGTCGAACGGCGCTTTTGTTTCTTTAAGTTTCTCGGTGCCTAATCAATCAGCTCACTCAGCCTATCCTTTGCTTACTCCATCTCTTTGAGGATAATGGGTGAGCATCGTTGTGAGCTCCTTAGACTTAAAAGGGAATCTGATTGCATATTCAAAGCATCGTTCATTTCGACTACTACAAATGTAGTGCAAACCACACGAATTTCCCTTTTGGCGTATCAGTGGCATGACAGGACATCTGCCTGCTTAGCCGATTCTTACTATGTGTGCTGGCCTCGCAGTAGGTAAGAACTATATAAATATGCAACCTTTAGTGGTTCAATACTCCGGGTCAGCCTCCTAGGTCTCGACAAAAACAGATGACACCGGAAGAGCGTTCAACGATTCGTGATTGGGGCAACCATATCCTCACCAAGGTGATTGGGTTCACTGCGACAACTCTTCTTTACGGTAAGCCTCCTGATAATGCTTGGGTCTTGTTTAAACGCCAGCCAATCTGGAACCAGGAACTTTCGCACCTATCTCTGCTTACACGATACATACACTGATCAAGTGAGCCTCCATCTTTTCTTTGTTCGAAACAAACGAACTGAGACATTTCTACCTGCCAGACGTCGTACCCAATCAACTTCCTGGGTGACATTGACCGTGGTTGTATGCGGGTTTGTGATGCTTAATAACAATTTCATCGCCACCGTCGCGGCGAACATGATCATTTTGAGAGAAATCATCAACAACTCGTCGCTCCCACCCAAACTCGTGACGGCGGCTGCAAATAAAAAACTTACTGGGTGGAATAGAGCTATGCCCTGGTCGCGGTTGCCGGTGAGTTCCCTTGTACCCAGCGAAATGGCTCGATTATTGATTGCATCCGACACTGTCTTTGGGATCCTAGCCCATAATTAACGATGCTCTCATTATCTGGCGTGCGTGGATTCTCTTGCAGAAACGCCGATGGGTGTTGTGTATCCTGGTAACTCTCTGGCTTGCGACAACGAGTATGCGATTCATCAATAATCCTGTATATATATGTTGACTCCGGAGCTCACATATAGCCGTCACGTTAATCGCTGGCATCAAGCACATCCTAGACGACTCAGACAAAATCGACGCAGACGTACTGATGAATCATTTGTTGTCTACTAGCTACATTTTATCAATGGCGACCAATTTCGTTGCGACAATGTTCATTGCCTGGCTCTTGTGGTAAGCTTTTGATAGTACATATTTGCAACTTGCTCAGCGTTCAGCTGACCGTGTCATAGGCAGCATATCAGATTCAATCGCAAGAACCTTGCCAGAGAACAAAGGACCTTCAACCTGTGGCGGGTGCTTCTTATTCTCGTCGACTCCGGATTTATGTACTGTGCTCTTCAGGTGAGTGCCAAGCCCTCGAAAACCGCACCTCGCTCTCGCATATGCTGACCGATCATGTAGGCAATCCAAATTGCTTTGAGCTATACCCCGGTGGAACCAAACTCAGCCTCTCTGGTGGCGATCTGTGCATATGACACTGTGTCCGGTATGATTGCCGTAAGTCTTCCTCTTAATCTCTCGTGTTGAAGCTGTTTAGATTGAGTGTCGTGTAGGTGATGTATCCGACTCTGGTGACATTCTTCATCACTGGGCCATATTCCATTGCCGGAATACACGAGACTTCCGTCACGCTTAGGATACTAGATCTTGAACTCGCAGAAGTAAGCGAAGCAAACAAAGTGACAGCTCAGACTGAGTCTTCAGACAGCAGTTAGCTTATGGGTCAATTATGGGTGCAATGTAAACGGATCGAGAGATGGTAGGTAGACAGTTAGATAGAAGAAGCAACTGTACATCGTGCAATACGATACAATGATGATGCAAATATTGGTATAAGTAACGTAAAGTCACAGAGGTGATGTCAAACGAGTGTGTCCTAGCACTGGAGATGGGCATCGCCTGCCAGAAAAACAGCACGCCGACATTTATTTGTCTCCCGTTCCTCATTGGGCCCCTTGCAAACATCAATAGTTGGTTTCCTTACACGCACAGAGAAAATAGTGAGTAATACCATTCGATGGACAAATGGCTTCAGTACACGGGATACAACGCGGAATTTTGAATTAATTCCTATCTGTAAAGTAAGGTCAAATATACTGACCAATTCTAGACTACGTTTTTTCTGGGCAAGAAATCGAACCATGATCCCCGACTTCGTTTTCATAGCTTTGACTTTGGTCTTGGTATCAAGAATCGACGCTTCCGCGAAGTACGGACGAAGCTTCTCTGTGGGCTCTGGTTTTGTACGAGGACGGCCAATCTGACAGTGGTATTAGAGGCAAAAGAACGGCAAAGAACAGAAGACGATACCTTCAGAAATGATCGCACACGTGTTACCATCTGTCCGAGCGTCTCAGACAGCCTTTCGCCCACACTTTTGTAGAGGAGGGTTAGCTCCGGCTGTCAGCCCGCCGACGACACTCACGGTATCGATGCTCGTTGTATTGTCATCACCCGCCCGATCAGAACCTATCACGCTGCCTGCATTACTCTCGGCATCGCTTTGAGAATCACTTCCATCGCCATGTTCGACGTCGTCATTGTTGTTGTGGGCTGGTCGGGTGTTGATTCGGACACAATGACATCTTGTAGCGCATCGCTCCCTTTGGCCCAGCAAGCTCGGCAAAATAGCTTCCTGCGCAAGCCTATGTGACAGACAAACTCGCTCTGCATTGATCCCAAGGAGCGCAAGAACCTGGGGAATGATAAGCACACATTCATTGAGCTCGACATCCCACGCCCAGATCCCGTGTTCTTGTGCTTGACTATTAGCAGTATACAAGTCAGACATGAGCGACAAGAAGCAGACAGAAAGACTGACTCGAGTTGTTCAACAACACCATCAAGCATCTCAAGGGTACAGCCATCGTGCACCTTGGCGAGCCTCTGAAATGTTTCTTGCCTCCGGTGTCCTCTGGGTAGACCGAGATGTGAGGTCGGACCTTTGGGACTGGCCCATTCCTAGAAGGGATGATAGATAAGTCATGGACAATGACAGCAGTCAGGGAAAGATGCACTATACCTGTACGATGATCTGTGACAGGCTGTTGACAAAGTAGCAATGTCCAAGCACCCCGTCAAACTCGAGAGTATCGATCCCACACATCTGTTGAAGGCGCTTGCTGACTTCTTGCGTGGCCTTGATAGAGGGTACATAATCGATGCCGTTGAGCTTTCAAAGTCACAAGAAAAGATCCAACTGCGGCTGGGAGAAGACTGAGAGAGGTATATGCAGGAGAATATCAAGTGTGCAAGTCTGAAGCTTTGTTTAATCATAATGGGTGTCGAGCCCCCAATGAGAAGTAATCAAGTATAATTTTGTTGGGCCATGGAAACCAATGTCGATGGTTGGCTCCTGCATCGTGACAGCGCGTCCGTTTGCGGGGATGGTCGTCGGAACGTATTGGATCCTTGTCGTCAACTTTAAACAAGATAGGCACCGTCTCCAGAATAAGACTCGTGAGATGGGCGTACCGATGATGGTGGTGGGTTCAGGAATTGGATCAGGCTCGATCTCGGAATGCTCGACCTCTTCTGAAGACAATTCTGCCTGATCCGACCTCTCTAAGAGGGCTTGTGTGGCTCGGGCTATGTCGTGTTCTTCTGCCGATCGCACGAGCCCCGTATCTTCGGTCACATCGAACAAATTCCAGTTGGCTCCAATGTCACGAGCGTTGCGAGTGTAACTATCTTCTGTCAACGGGTACAAGCTTGTAGAAGGGCTGGAGAATGATGCAAGAAGGGGCCTAAGACCATGATCCACAACTTCTGTATCTATGATTCGCCGTGTGCCGGCTGCAGGCGTGCCAGCGTGACTTGGTGTGCGGGATTCTGTCTGTGTTGTTGCACGGTAGCTGAGGACATCCAAATGAGTGCCCGTGGTTCATGCTTGACACGATTGTGCGGTTCACGGAACCTACCATCAGAGCAGACAAGACAAGTGGCTCTGGATTGCTCGCTGTTGAGCTTCTGGACTGTTGTGGTTCACGAAAAACATGAGTCGAGTGTAGACGCGTTGACGTCAAGAAGCCGAGTGTGATCAAACCTTCCAGTCGCCAGATTGAGGTGATGAGATGCCGTATCTCAGGTGCGCTTGCAACAGCCCTGGATGAGTGGTGGTGGAGGAACAGGCCTCTGTTGAGGCAAACTCTGGTGAAGCCTTTAACTGTGGGTTGCCCTCAAATTTGCGTTGATCGCATTCGTTGTATTTTGCACGGGGGCGGATAACCTATCAACAGATCGTTTCAAATTCAGTTTAACCGCCCAAACACATCCCCCGGGCCGGGGTCCGAGTCACACAAAACGCGGTCACGTGAAATCTTGTTGATTTGGGGAACAAGGAATTTACGTTTTTAAACGCTTTTACCTCAACTACCACGACGACAATAGCCGACGAAGGCTTCGATGACCAGAGCCCAATAGTCCTTCTCTTAGCTATACAATGTCGACGACGACACAAATTCTGTTTAATTCGCCCGCTTTACATTCTCTCAAGCGCGATCAGCTCATCAAACTCTGCAAAATTCACTCCATAAAGGCTTCTGGAAAAAACGTAGAACTGATAGAGAAACTTAGGAACCATGCGCAGACACTTCCGAGAGATTCTCCTTTGAGTATTGCTGCGAGGAGCGAGGTCTTTCCAGAAGATGGCGTCGGTGAAGGGGACGAGACACTGCAGCGGGACCAGGCCACCGAGGAAGAGCCATCACAATCAGCGAACGCCCGCTGGGGCTTTCAGATGCCGAGGCCTAGCGAACAGTGGGACGTTGTAATGGATAACATTGAAGAGACAGAAGAAGGTTCTCAGGGCACCCTTAATTCGCTGCGGACAGTCGGAATCGATGAATTTGGCACAGGCATGTCAAAGTGTACGATCTCATATTTATATTTTTGTCTATAATGTCATTAATGCTCACTGCCTTCTATATCCAGCACCAAGCGTATCTTCCTCCCTCAAGTCTCTGGCTTCTTCGTTCGGGTTGAAGCGAACCATGCCTAAATCTGCTCTTGCATCTTCCTCGTCATTTCCAGCTTCTTCGTCATCCAATTCTGCTCTCCACCTCTCTTCCCAGACCAGAAATGATACTCTATCTCAGCTGTCTACACCGTATTCTTCCTTGTCTGAGACAGAGTCGCGCCCATTAACAGATCAATTCACTTTTGATCCCATGCAAGGCGTTGAACAAACAAATGTACCCCTTCCAGGCCACTCCCTTCGCCCAGGTGTACCCGCACCTGACAACGCCCGCTTAAGCCTTGGTCTCAATGCCCCAGCTACCCCGACCCGCGACCAGCCTACAACCACAATTCGCTTGATTTCTAATCCCACATCGAACAGCCCATACGGGCGAACTCCTCAACTGAAGCCGTTCAAGACGAGCTTCGAACTGGACCTGGGTAGCCCTCAGCCTGCGGGCGGGTTCCAAAGTCTGTGGCATCCGAGCGAGGGACAACAAGGCCAGGGATTATACCCCCCTCTCCCCCTTGATGACCTCGTGCCTGTATCCGGGAACGCTACCGCCTCGTCGTCTTCAAGTAACCCGGCGCCTCATATGAGTTCTGCGCCCCCTCCTTGTTCTCTCACAGCACCCAAGCGTGCTGCACCTTCCTTTCTTACACCAGCCGCAAAATCATCCACTACCGCCCAACTTGCTGTTCCAGAACCCTTCGTTTTCGGCTCCCCTCTACCCCAGCACAATGTCAGTAACACGCAGTTTAAGAGCGCAGCGGCGAGCGTCCTCGAGGAGATGAACAAGCGGCTGCAGCAGGACGGAGTTGAGAGTGTTGGGATGGACCTCATTTCGAAACTACAGCCAGGCGCGCACGCGCTAGGGGCAGGCCTTCTCGGGCCACGCGAGGCGAAGGAGGCGCCGAAGGTGAACGTCTTCAAGCAGAAGTTCGATGAGCTCCATGCGGAGGAGTTTAGCAAGATGGAGGGGATCGATTCGCTTGTCAAGAGACGGGGGTTGAAGCCGAAGGCAGACGCAGGTCCTGCTCTCAAGATCAGAAAGTCGAGTGTGGGTGTGGGACATGGCGTTGGAAGAGACAGATTTGGACGAAGAGTTGCGGGCGAGGCTGGGAGGCTTAGTGCGGCGCACATGGTCGGTGATAGGAGGCGTTCGAGGGTTATTCCTGGGTCCTTCGATGATGAGGATTCAGATGTCGAAGAAGAGCCTGCCGAGGACAGTGCTCAACCAGGTGGTTCTTCTACCAAAGCCGAGAACTCAAAAGAGGACGACGCGGTTAAAGCCAGGGAGGAGGAGGAAGAAAAGGCGAAGGTTGAATTAGAAGAAAGAAAGGAGAAGGAGAAGGAGGCAATCAAGAGGAAGCTTGAGGTGAACAAAGCCAGGAGGCGGAGCAGCGTTGGTGTTGCCGGTGCCAGAGGGCGGGTTAGTGTCGGCCGTGGTGGTGTCCTTAGTAAGATTTTCTTATATCGCACCCCATATGGAGTCTAACTGAAAGTCTAGTAAAACCCCAACCAACACCCAAACCCTCAAGATTCGGTTTCTTCGCTTCCGCCAAGTCACTTGTGCAAAAGGTCTGGGGTGGGGGAAAGTCTGCTCCTGCACCGACCGCCGCCAAAGGTGGTAATCCCAAGCCTGCAACCAAAGCACCCACCAAGGCAGCTCCTGCTCCTGCTCCTTCCCCCGCCGTAAAGAAGGCGCCAGCACGCCCGTCTTCTTCCACAAACCCTCCATCTGGAAGAGTCCCGTCCTTACGCATCAACAAAGACAAGCCGACTGAATCTATGACCTCCACCATGACCTCGAACTCCCGATCACCTCTCCCTTCATTCGCTCCAGCCCCTTCTACCAAGAGTAGCGTCGTCAAGTCCAGCCGAGGCGGTTCTGCTGTAGGAACGGGGACATCCACCAAGACCGGTGGAGACGTCTCGTCTCTTGGAACACGCTCTTCCCTCGCCACGATCAGGTCGTCTTCGTCCGGGGCCGTCAGTAGCATGGGATCAAAGAGGCTGTTGGCAGGCTCTGGTAGCGGCTCCTCGATCACTACCTCGGCTGCAGGAGGTTCAACATCGTCTCGCTCGAGGTTGTCGTCGTCGTCCCGTCTGCTGGCGCCTACCGCCAGCTCATTGGCTAAGGTCAACCGGCCGTCAGTATCCAAACCGAAGTCGAGCTTGAAGAGCGTCTCAGCAAGTTCCAGCGCTGGTACTGTTACTCAGGTCCAGACGTCACAAAGCAGCGAGGGCGAGACGCTCGGGATGATCACGAACAGCCCGAGAATGGCGGGAGAGCCATGGTCCCCCCGAAATGGCAGAATCTTCAGCCAGGCCCTTACAATGCCGGCTGGCACTCCGACAACCGTGAAGAAGCGCCCGACGGTGCCAGACCTCGGTAGTGGTGCCGAGGAGCAGGCCGTAAGCAAGGAGACGGACGCGACGACAGCCACGGCGCCTCCTACACGGCAAAGGTCGGCCATCGGGAGGAAGCCGAGGATCTCGAGGTCGAAAGTCATCGCGAAGTTGGCGTCCCAGCGTGCTGGATTGCCGCCTCCGGGGAGCACGCCGTCCGCGAAGGCGGGGCGGACCCGGTCGAGCTTGGGGGTCAAGGCGCAGCGGTCGAGCTTTGGTGGGAAGCCTATCAGCTCGAAGGGCGGTGCGGGTGAGGGCGTCTCGATGAGTGCGAAGAAGTGGGCGAGGCAGAGCGAGTATGCGAGGAGGAAGAGCCGAGTTGCGCCCATTGATTTTGGAGCAGGTCCGAGTTCGGGTGCGATGGATGTTGACCCAGAGTGAGTGCGCGATTGTGGATGCAAGCACAGGTTGCGCAGCTCCACACTTGATACCTTTTTCATTATGGCAGATTATGTTCTTGTAGTTATATTTCGAACTTTCTTTATCGATTTATATCCTATCTACACGTGTATCCTTCTACATGAAAACGCATGTAATGTACTTGTAGCTTCTCGAGGTTTTCATTATGTCTCATGTCCGTACCAGCCCGTACTTGCATTCCAACTTTCAAACTTCCTTCATCTCCGATATCAGCCTGGACTGGGCAGGGCACATCAGCGTATGTACCATAAATATTTCTCTTCGTCAGCGGCTCCGAATGTATTTAGGCTGACACCGCCGCATCTGACGGTATCAGAAGAGTTTTAGGTGGACGAGGATTTAGATGCGACTGTGTGGGAGGAATCTATCCAGAGGTCGGGGTCAAACCTACCCCGTACAAGCCCGTACGTCCTGGATTTATCAATCACAATGATGACGACACTGCTTGGTAGGGTACCTTGGAGTGTGGTTCACATCAACTCTTGATCTTTGACCAAGCCTCTCCTTTAATACGGAACACATCATGGACGTAAAACGACGGTCCCCCGCTTTTTGCTCTCCCTGAATGCCCTCGCACCTCAAAACAGTCGTCGTTGTCGGTGGAGGCGGTGCCGGTGCCCCTACTGCCCGACAACTCTCCTCCGTCCTTGACCCCTTCAAACACAGGCTCATCCTCATCACATCGCGTCCACATTTCACACATCTCGTAGGGTGCATACGCGCATCTGTCACTTCGGAGGGCAGATTCGACGAGCAGGTCGTCATGCCCTACGACCAGCTTCTGGTGAATGGGAATGGCGTGATTCTGGTGGCCGAGGTGAAGGCGATGTCGAGCCACGGGGACGGCGGTACTGTGACCTTGGCGGACGGCGAGGTCATTCGTTGGGATATATTGGTGCTCGCGCCCGGAAGTCGATGGGAGGGCCCGATTGCGGTTCCGACTACGAAGGAGGAGACAAAGGCGTGGTTTGCCCGGTGGCAAGCGAAGTTCAAATATGCACGCGATATCTTGCTCGTGGGTGGGGGGGCCGTAGCTATCGGTAGGTGAGTCAAATGATATATATGGTTACACCCCTAACGCATTCGAATCCATACAGAATTCGCTGGTGAAATAAAAGACCTCGATTCCGTACGTCGATACCTCTGCGAAAGTGTGGCCGGGCTAATTTGTTTGGTCTATTGAATCCAGAGTAAAAAGGTCACCATCGTTCATAGCAACGAGCGCCTCCTCAAGAGCGCCTATCCCGACAAATTTCGCAACGATATCCAACAGCGCCTGCTTGCCCGCGGTGTGACGCTGATACTAGGAGATGTCGTACCCGAATCCGCCTTGAACAGCAAAAGGGTTGTCACCCGAAATGGCGTCGTCCTCACTCCCGACCTCATCGTACGTCATCCTGACAAACATCTGGTGTTTTGTATACCAACCCGGGGTAACAACAGATCCCTTGTCGTGGACCACACCCCAACACTGGACTCCTCGCCGCAGCTCTCGGGCCCAGAACCCTTACACCCACCGGGCATGCTCGGATAGCCCGCACCTTCCAGCTCGCCGAACACCCGCGGATTTTCGCGTGCGGGGACATCGCTGACCTCGCGGAACAACGCCAAATCGCGAAGTACGAGGGCCACGCTACTGTCGTCGCGAAAAACGTGCTGTCGCTCCTCAACGGGCAACCCGCGAAGGAGGAGTACAAAGGAGTACCGGAGGTGATCGTTTTGACCAACGGGAAGGTGCGTTCCCCGTCTCGTCTTGAGGTGTGCAGCGATACTGACGGCGCGCCGTGAGCAGCGCGGAGGGGCTGCGTACCTTGGCGTTGCATGGGGTCTGACATTTGGCGATCGATTCACCGCACACTTCAAGTCGCGGAAACTGCTCGTCCCCTTGCTCCGCGGAAACCTCGGTCTGAACAAAAAATGAGCACTTGAGTGCGTCCAAGACGGCGACGGCTGAAGGCGCGATTGGCCATGTCCATTCCGAGCGGATGATAACCGTAGTCTTGGGCCGTCCTTGCGGAATTCAGCTTGGCGAGATGTTGAAATGTCTTGGCCTGCAAATTCACGCATTTCTAGACGACTAATATCCAGAGTGAAGACGTTCTTCGTGAATGTATGTCTGCACTTCTTAGAATTTGACATATGGATATATATATTAAGTATCGTAGGATTTTCTCGAAGTTGTAGAGACTAACATGGCGTTCAACTCTGAGAATATGTAAAGTACATAATTATTAATTATAAGATATGGGTCAGTACCGACAGAATGAGATGAAAGTACAAGGGCTATAAATGAACGATACATGTTTTGAGTACTTACTTGCTATTGCTACAAATCCATATATGGGAAATAGATACTTCCGTGTGGGCGTGATGATATATGAGTCCGCCGAGAGTCAGTGGTGATAAATGCATGCTAATGCAGGCCGACATTCGCCAGTCGCAGAAAGCTGTCCGATTCCGCCCGTAGGGGTCACGTATGTATGACTAAAACGGCAGTCTGAAATGGCTGGTATAATCAGATGCCAAAGGGCCCAAAGGATCCGGACTGCGACGGTTCCCCATCCCATCGAGCCTCGGCCTGCAGCTGAGGATCCTGGTGGGCGGCCATGGCTACTTGCCACTGGAGCCTATCCCACCAGCCAAAAGTAGCACACGGCTGCATGTCAAAGGTATAGGTCGCCCCACGTGTGTTGCTATAGCGGGGCGTTGGATAGTGGAAGCTGAAGTCATCTATCGCCGGCATTTGGTACGCGTTGAAGGCATCTCCCATCTTCGTGGGATGTGCCGTGCGAGTAATATCATGGGCGGATGGAGCGGGGGCGTCGGGGACGACGTTATGAGGGCTGATGTTGACGGGAAGGCGGGGTTGCGCGCCAGCGAAGGCGGAATATCCTGTGGTCTGAGCAGAGCCAGATTGCTCGATACTGGTGAATTCGGCAGGACCAACGGGTGAATAACACCGCAGAGACATATCCTGAAAACCCTGTGGGGAAGCAGGCGCGGATGGTGCGGGCTCTTGTACATCGAAAGCACCTATTTGCAATTGGTTGGACGCTTTGACTTTGACCGCCTTTTTGTTCTCGGTCTTCTTCCCTAGCCCGAGCTTGGTACGAAGGGCTTCTCGATCTCCGGTGAAGCTTGTACAGGATGTCCAATGGCGCTCCAGGTGGTTCTTGTCACGGCGGCCAAGGCTAAAATGGCTTGATTAGAGAGACTAGTTTATCATGGAAGATAATCACTTTACTCAATCTGGCAGAAAGGGCATTTGCCTCGAGGACGTTTTCGGGGAATTTTGGGCGCCAGATCATTGGCGACACACTTTTGGCGTTTCTGTTTCTGGGATGTTTGATCCTGGGGGCGCCCGCGCTTGCCCTCGCCGGTGCCAGTGGGCTCGGGAACAACAGCAGGCAAAGGAAGTGGGAGTGGGAGTGCTGCGGGTGCGTTATGTAGTCGAACCTCCGCGTATCTTTTAGACGGAGGTACGGGCAAGGAGGGCTCCGTTTCACCGTCGCGATGGCTAGAAGAGGAGGCGGGGGTTCCGGGCCCAGAAACGGCAGTGGCGGGGGTGTCGGCGCCGCTCGTATATGTTGAAAAGGGAGATAGAGGATCAGGGGTGGCAGTAGCGGAGCGATCAGACGCCTGTGTGCTCGGCGGCGAGTCTTTCCTAGCCGCATAGGGTGCCGCGGAACGCGTCTTTGCCCAAACGCCCACAGCTGGGAGGGCCCGTGTTGCCGGGAGTCTCTGGTCAAGGCTCGTCACGTCATTTGGCGCGTCTGGACGCGAAGCCGCGGTGGCTTGGGCCGTCGAGGGCCCAGTGGCATTGGCACCGACGAGTTGGTATTCCTGGGCCAAGGGTGAGTTTGCCGAACCAGAGGAGCTGGATTGGTTGAAGGTCTCTTCTAAGATGCCTTCCCAGACCGTTGTCAATTCGTCCTTGTAACAATCAGGCATGCTGAGAAGGGCAAGGAGATTTCGTGTCAGTGAGTTGGATCGGATAACGCAGGAGTCGGTATTACGTGTCAAATATATATATGTTGGATGTTTTATGGTGAAAAGGTCATGAAGATGAAAGGGTGGTGTGTAGGTACAAGTTCAACTTGAAAGGTTGAAGCACAGTTGGGCCAACATGTGACGTACTTGGAAATTTGGCCAAAGTTTGTACACACAACAAAGCGAGCGCGCTCCCTCGCCAGATTCCGTAGCCTATCCACTCTCTCGAGGTCCGGGAACTCGGGAAGAGTGCGCCCTAAGATCCATGACTTGGTACAACCAAGCACGCTCTACTTTCGGAGGTCATTGTGTCCAACGAAGCCACATCCATTCCACTAACGTATCAAGTCAGCTCATAATTAATTATAGCGGTGGAGTACTAACGCGTTTCGTACATAAAGAGCAGAAGCCGTCGCGCTTGTCGAATGGCCGTGGCCAAACAATCGGAGAGGGCAGTTGACGCGTAGAGTTCGTGTACCTCCTTCGCGCGACACTCATTGGACATAAAAGTCAGCGACGCGTCGATATGTTCAGTTGACACTCAGCATCATCTGGAGACGGACTTCAGCTTTGGCATTTGGACGCTCTGCTTTCGACGACAATCAGACGAAGCCACATCAATCTTCTACTGTTGTAGGACGTCAATTCATAATTATCACGGAAGACAACAGCACTGACACGCTTTGTAGCAATTAGCAAGAGACGCCGCGCCATTTCCAGTGGCGCCAACATTCTCGTCGCGTTTGATGGATACTCGTAGCTAAGAAGGCAGTCGACACGCAGAGTATGTGCACCTCCCTCATTCGCGCGTGGTACTCATTGGGGTTGAGATGAATATCTCAACGACGCGTCAAGATGTGTAGGTACCACTCTCCATTTCACCGCAGTTCAACATCTTCTAAACAAAAGCCGAATTTAGCTTTAGCTTTCGCATCTGGGTAAGCTGAGAACATGTTCTTGCGTGCTGGCTCACCCCTCAAGGGGTCGGAGAGGTTTTCTGTGGACAGCCAGCCTATCACAGGAAAAATCCGAGGCCTAAGCCCGGTGCATAATCGGTGAGCGCTTCAAAAAACGAAGTCAGCACACTTGAACAAACATCAGATAAGGGAGGGCCATCGCATACCTCGGACCCCAAAACAAGCGTGAAGGGGCTGTATCTCGTCAATGCAATAAGCACAGGGAGTCGCGCACTCTCCGTTGGCTAACGCCACAATGCATGACTTGTGTAGATGATATTCAAGCAACCCTCGCCCTTCGTTGAGGTGCCGCTTCAGGGACCTGGGAGCGCCTGAGCCTTTGAAATCTATTTTGGGCAGACGGTGGCGTATGGTCGATATCATGGATTCCGATATCTGGCGAAATCGATCAAGTTGAGACGGACCATAGCGTCCAGAGAGGTAAGCCATAGAATAACTCTCTGAGTGAGGCAGAACGACGGACAAGGAACAGGTGACTTCTCCGCAATGTAGCTGTGACCGACGAAAGTTCTAACACAGGCCCAAGGATGTATGACTGTCAGGTCATCGATCATTGAAAGGGGGCTTGGGCTCTCCCTTTATGAGTTGCATGACTATGGATTGTGTGATTAAGATTCTAGTCAGTTTGTGGTATATCTGACCATTGTCCTCTGAGATGGGTACGAGATAGGGAGGACATCCCGTCTGTTGGGACAAACGTCCGCAGACGCGTCTACGGAGACGTCCGCGGACACTTCGTCAGCCAGC